>JAWQFJ010031385.1:0-23814 GCA_034096865.1 Theodoxus fluviatilis
ATTGAAATCTATCTTCTAGAGTCAGCACTTCTCAGACTAGCATATCACGACCTTCGGTGTGGTGGATCCAAGTAATTATGAATTAGCTACGTCAGCATTTCAACCCTGGAGTTCACTATAAACTAGGAAAAAAACCAGTGGTATGAAAAGGAGGTCCCGGAAAAAAACTAGGAAACTCACCTGCTTCCGCGTTTTGTCGTCTTCAGCCGTGTATTTGAGCTTGGTGCCTTTGCGAACGAAGGGGCTGTACTCTGAATTGACTCGATGTGGACTGCTGGCGTTGGACAGGTCACCCCTGAAACAACCCACTCCGGTCCTTTGGGTTTCGAATGAACGTGCCATGGTAGGCAGTGTGCCACTGCGTAGCAAGCAGAATTATCAAACCGAGCAAAGATGAATAAATAGGATGCGTCAGTCCACGGACATGCCCAGGGAGACAATTTATATCAAGAAAACGAGGAGCAAAATCTAGCTTTCTGCAGAACACATTCTACTTTCAGTTCCTTTCTGTTCTATTCTTAAAACTGTGTGAGATGGCCTCTCAAGCAGCCAATACTTTGGGGAATTCGCCATCTCGATGCTGATACGCCATGGGAAGGGAAAGGGGATGGGGGAAGGTGGCAAAGGAAGGAGGTGTTTTGGAAGACGAGGGGTGGGGTCATGGGGGTGGGTGGGATCTAAGTATACACAGGACAGAGCAAAGGAAGTGAGGGGAAGAATTGTGGATTACTGCTGAATGTTAGGCTGGTAGCGTTTTATATAATGACCATGCCCATGTTTTCCTGGGGAGAGGAGGTGAATAAAAAAAAGTATGTATAAGACAGTGAAGGTAAAGGCATTTTTATATAGCGACATCAACCATATTTGGGTCTCAAGACAACTAGACACTTTATCCCCGAATTTTTTCTTCCACTTGATGACTCGTTGGCTGGCCTATGACAATAATCTTAGTGACAGACAGATGGGACAGGCACACACGTATATCAGCACCACCTCCACTTCCTACGGAGTATTTAAACCCGATGCTGGCTCACACTACAATATGCAATCGCTGCCCTGACAGGTACTCGGTTTTCCTCCTGAATGCAAACATTTGACGGCCACTTACTGCCCAGTGCGCATAGCTTTGCGTCGTGACGTCATGACCCAGAGCTCACGGCAGATGCTTGCGTAGGTGAAGGTCATGACACCGACAGGTAGAACCAGCATGATGATGAACATGTACACCTCGTAGAGAGGGCTGAACACGTCCGCCTTCCAGTTCTTGATGCACCAGTACGCCTGGCCCTGAACCCCAACTTGGCGATGGTCCTGATAGACATTTTATCGAGGGCGGTGTCAGAGACAGACATACAGAGAGACAGAGAGACATACATACAGAGAGACAGACAGAGAGACAGACACAGAGAGAGAGAGAGACAGTGGGACGGACTGGCAGGCAGGCAGGCAGGCAGGCAGGCATGCAGGCTGACAGGCAGGCAAACAGATATGCAGACAGACAGACAGGCAGGCAGGCAGGCAGTCGGGCCGGCAGGAGGCGGATGAACAGAAATGAATATGCATGCACACACTTGCTCAATATGAAAATATTTACTTCCGCATCTGCACACACTCCATTACGTGCATGCACACGTACGATGCAAAATGTGCACGCGCGTGCAACAATGCACACAACCACCCCACTCCAAACATCAACAAACAGGCATGCATGCGCGGTTTAAGTGAAAGATTGAGAAAAAAGTAATATTTCACATGTTACCCATCTGGACAAAACAAGTCAGATACAACAAAAAATCACATACTGTATTCTGTATATATTTGAAAAGAACAAATTAAGAACTTTTCAGGAGTGCACATATAAGGAAGATAACTTTTCATTTCAGAGTTGTGGCACTTTGAAGATCGGGAGATGAAAATTTACCGAGCACAAAATCCTTCCAAAACGCCTGATGTACTACTAAGTCACAACTTTGTTTACACTCACAATACAGAATTTCCCTTCGTGTTGACATTTCTATTGGTCATTCCATTCTCATGCTGAAGTTCAGAGCATCGCTGTCGCTTTTCAGATATCTTTAGCTTTCCAGTGATACCAAATAGCATGGGGTAGTTCGTAGGGAAGGTAAAGCGCAAAGCTTTCAAATAGGCTCACTCGGAATTGTTTTCACCTCATCAACAGATTTTCGTGAATATTCGCACGCACGCACACACACACACACACACACACACACACACACACACACACACACACATACACACACACACACACACACTCACACACACACACTCACACACACACACACACACACACACACACACACACACACGCACACACACACACACATTGTCTAAATGACATATTTTAACAACCAGAAAAGCTTTTTTATATAGAATATATTCCAGAATCTAAAAAAACCCGACCTTGTCGACCCCGGGTCTCCGTCACTGGCTGTTTTTTGGCTTCCTAAAGTGCCGACATGCTGTCTAAATAAACCCAGAATCTTAATGTCCCAGGGATAGAACCACGGCACTGTGCCTCGCACATCGTTCAACCCCAAAGCATGCTCGCCAAAAAAACTTCCGCAGACAGGAGCCAAATTTCATTGATATTAATTAAGACGGAGTGGGCGGGACATTAGGATTATCGCTGGAACTGGTCTTGCTGATCACTTGACCAATGTGTGACAGCTGGAAACAGCATTGAATTGCTTTATTCAATTGATTAATTTATTTTTACACGCCCAATGAGCGTGCGACTCTGCAGTTTTATCTAGCTGAAGGACATTTTAGTCGTCACAGACGAGCGGACGAGTGGTTTGAACACCTTTTGAAACGAAACACGCATCAGTTGGATTGCCTTTCACTAACTCCGCTAGTGTGCCCTAGTCCTAAGATACACACACACACACACACACACACACACACACGCACGCACACGCACACGCACACGCACACACACACACACACACACCAGATTACAAACTCGATTAGTGCACGGAATTCCCACGACGGAAATTCAATCACTGAACAACGTGCTGAGCAGTATGCAGAGAAAGTAGACACGAAAGAGTGGTGCGTACCTGTTGGAATATGATGGGAATGGCAAGAACAGCTGAGGAGAACCAGATGATGATGATAGCACGACGAGCTCGGCCCACAGTACAAACATACTTTGCCCGCATTGGATGGAGAATAGCGTAGTACCTGGAGCAGAAAACCTTGGCGTGCAGGTTAGACACTCAATGCAAGCTGCGATACTTTTTCATTCGTTAACACGAGGACACGAGTGTGCTGTCGATTGGTGAATGGAGAGGCTGAAGTCCGATACAGATATTTCAAATAATCGGCCACAATTGGCATTATATGATGAAATTTATCATTTCCAGGCGTTTCCTTTCTTGAAATATGTTATCTGTACTTCATTGTGCGATCTCTACTTTTAGATAAACACTCTAAGAAGTGAACATTTGCGTGAAACTGCGAGGATGCGAAAGAGTTGCGACCCTTGAATTTGGGGCAGTTGTTCACGTGACTCCTTGGGGTGTAGCTAAGAAAGCACCCTTTCATTTGTGAAGGATAAAGATCAGGATAACTGTATTTTTATGACATCTGAAATGTCAACGTATCTTATGTAAATATCTCATTCCCGTCGATCACACTGTATACTCATAACTCATAACTTATATCATTTTATTAATCCATAAGGAAATTAAATTGGTCAACAGCATACATGGGTCATTAATGATTATAAAAGTTATAATAAACTCAGAGAAACCATGATAATGAAATCAATTAATATGTATGACTACAATGCCCTTTTACTTGCACACAGCATGACACACCAACACATACATACATACATACATACATACAAACATACATACATTCATACTAAGGTAGATAGTTATACATGCTAGTGTCAACAACAAAACACACAGTGTCAAAATGACCAAAAATAAATCCACCATGACTTTAAATCTAACATAAAGAAGTTCTGTTAAAAAATCATCACTGATTGTCTGTGGCCAGAACAATGGCTCGGTTGCTGTTAAAATATACAAACTTTTCCTTGATGGCGGCGATCGCGACTGATCGAAAGCGGCGCACGCGGCGTCTTTTGCAGCGTAAGTTCTCGCTTGTTTGCTCGCCCCAAGCACATTTGTGCCGGAAAACAGCTATTTCTGTTCTCCAAAAACGTAGAAGAGTAAGGTGAGCACACTCCCTTATCTCCGATTAGATCACAAATGAAAATGTCCTGGCGCGCGTTTGCTCCATGCTGATATACACTGTGATCAAAGGGAACGAGATCTTTATATAAGAGATTTCGACATTTCAGATGACATAAAAGTACAGTTATGATGATCTTCATCCTTCGCTTCACAAATGAACTTGTGCTTTCTAATCTACCCTCCAAAGAACCACATTTATAACCACCACAAATTCAAGGGACGCAACTCTTTTGCATCCTCGCTTTTACACATAAAGGCTATGAATGAGTTCGCGTCTTTCTATGTAACGTCTTTGGTTGAAAACGTGAGAATTCAGCCGAGAGAGAAATAGATGGAGTCACAGTGATGGCGGTGATCACGGTGGGAAAAGGACACGAGTTATTTTTCAAATGTCTTCCATGGCTCCACATCAGCAAAGGCAGTGACTATAGGCAGGCCTTACCTCTCGATGCTCATCACGGTGAGAGTCAGCACTGAGCAGATGCAGGACAGATTCTGTACGTAGTGCACTCCCTTGCAGAGGAACTCTCCAAATGTCCACGTGAAGGTGAAGAAAGCCGCTACCTGCAAGGCAATACAGTGCAATACATTACTGAGGTGCTCCACCTTCACCGGGGCTTTTCTACCTGGTACACTCTAACAAAACTGTGGTGGATAACGTATTGTGGTCCAGGACGCAGGCAACACATTTGGAACATGTTATGGAGAGGGGCCACACTAGTGGACTCGTCCGAGAAGAGGGGTGCGGGAAAGACAGCAAAACTGGCGGGCCACTTAAGCAGGGGGGGCCACAGCATCTGATTAACAAGCGATCTTGGTCGGTTTATCCGCAGTGCATCCGCAGCTATTCACATACAGAATGACAACATAATCTGAAGATTCAGGATATTAAAAAAACCTCGTGAAAACGCTGCCAATCAGATGCTGTGGCACGCCAACTTGTCTGGCCCGCCAGCCTCGCTGTCTTTCCCGCACTCATCTCCTCGGACGCCATTTGTGTGGCCCGTCTGCGGAACTCTCTCCATACATGTTATGTTTGAAGATGTGGGTAAAACCCATGGCACACGACGCGACAATATTTCTCTGCTTCTCGTCGCGACGAGCCTCTCCTTCATGAGTTGTTCCACTGAGCTATATGGTAATACGTGGCTACTATCATATAACTCAATAGCTTCTTCTCGGAGCTCTTTTCTTATTGGTTGATTGATTGCTGCGCCGCTGCTTTGTCGCCGGAAAATAGCCTGCTTTCTATTTGAGGCAGCGAGGCTTTTTAATGACGTATGCACGATCTGCTTGCTGTTTCCTCGCTTTCCCGCGTCGTGTGCAATGGACTCAATGCCCATTGACCTATTCAGTCCAGCAGCAAAACTCCTGCTGCAAGCACAAAATCTCGCCGCCTCGTCGCCTCGTGTGCAAATGGGCATAAGCAGTAAAAACAGCGGCCAAAGCAGCAGCAAATGCACCTCCAACACCTGCTTCCGCAACAGTAGTATGAAAACATAGCAGCGTCAATCGAGGCAGCAAAATCTAGAAACTGTAATAGAACAAGGGTGAAGAGGGTTACCAAATATATGGTTCATCTGGTGTACAAAAAACACCACAAGTTTGCTGAAAAAATCAAAGCATGTTAATATAGTTTTTCATGCGACACAACACTCCTCAGTTTATGAGATTGACGTTGTGTAACAGTTAGGAACTTTTGTCGGAAGGAGGGAAGTATACTGTATTCGAACTCACAGTAAGATAATGTTTGTGTCATGAATTCCCCATCAAAGTACTTGTTCGTGGCAAGTTCTCAATTTTGTATCATCGCAGGCTGACAGTTTTGTAATGTCCTAACTGATTTAACTGACAGATGGATACAAAGATGGACGGTTGGATGGATGGACGGACGGACGGACGGATGAATGGATAGATGGATAAATGGATGGATAGATGGATATATGGATGGATGAATGATGAATGGATAGATAAGGTTTGTAGACTTATCGGCCTGTGTAGGCTATGTAAATCACGAAAATCACTACAGCTTCTCATCAAGAGCAAGTTAATCAGTTTCCTTGCTACTCGCCTTGTACGAGCCTAGCAGGAAAACGGGGTGGGTCTTGCTCCAAACCCACGGAGGATCGACCTCCTCGAAAGGTGTCCCATTGAAAACATGGCAGTGTGTCTCCGAGGACTATGAAATCTCCCGCTAGGGCAACTCCACACCGTCAAGGACTTGTCCATTCGAAAGCACTAGAACGTCCTACTTTTTGTTGTGGTTTTCTGACAGGGCTCAAGTGAGCTCACATTCTGCAACACCGCACTAGTTGTTGGTTCCCTATTCTACGGCTGTTGCAAAAAGAAAGGCAACAGCTGCAAAACTGCCGCTAGCATTCGAATTTTTAAAAAAAAGTCATCATACCCGTGATCCCACACAACCGGGTCGTGGTGTAGGTGGACAAATGTTGGGAAAGAAATTTTCAAACAGCATTTTATTGTTTCAAGAAGACGAGTTTGGAGTCGCCCGCCATACAAAGGCTAAAGTACTCGCGTTCGAGGCCGACTTGTTTTGCGAATCGAACGAAGGCAATCCGAACTAGGGCCGGAGCGAGTGCGATCGATAACAGTGTTCAGTTTGTCTTCAAAACAAGCGGCAGTGGTAAACTTCAGAGCACTCAAGATGCTTTCATCCGTCAGAAAGCAGTCTCCAAAACCGTTCAGCGCATTGAAGTGAGCTTGATGAGGCTTCCTTCTTTCAAATCATGCGAAGCCAGACTCATTGAGTTTCCCATCTAAAGTTTCTTTTTTTGCAGAGGTTGCAGGAATGCGTTCTCACAAGCCAGCGGAAAGGACACTTATGCGATGCAACAACGAGGAAGCAACAGGCAGAAACGCGAGCAACTGCTAGCAGACAACAGTATTTGCTCCGCCCCATGATTATCTATGATTCTATTTAGACTCGTGCTATTTGCGGACATGTAGCCTTATGACTCTTTTAAACTTCAGAATCCTGTAAACATCTGATTTAGCCAGTTCTGTTTGTTAGGATCAACTCGCAAAAAAGATCGTGTCCTTATGTAAGTAATAACATTGCAATTATATTATTTATTTGTATTCTCAAATTTTATTATTACAAATCTTGCGACAAAGGATAATGTAAATGATCTCTCATCCTCAAAACTGGTATCTAGCCACGGAAAATGTCCGCGAGAACAGCATAAAAGTGGCATGAACAAGAACATAATGTGTTACAAAAATGCAGAAAGACATTTGAGTTCAAAAGACACTGCCAGCGACCTCGATAATTAAAACCAGCACATATAGTCAAAGATTATAGGTTACACAAAGATAGTTCATTAGCTCATTCTCGTGAGGGTCGAGACACGTTGCGCCCCAAGCGGCCAGCACTATGGGAAATGCCTATAGTCCGTTTCAACATTACACTGTATTTAGTCACATGATTATAGGATTTAGTGGAGACTTCGCACAAAAATGGCCTAGCAACAGATATGCGATGGACCTAATTCTAAAATTTCCGATAACGTCATCAACTACCAAGGTTGAAGAACGAGTGACGTCACTATTTGACCGATTTGAAGTATAATCATTTTTAACACAGAGAGAACAGGGTCACCAAACGTTGCAATCACGTCGACCCGTGCACACGTGGTTCTGCGAGTGACCTGCATTTCGATTGTTAAAGTAATGCTGTTCATGGTTTACATTTTCTTTGGATGGGGTTTCTAGTGTCCCCAAATTCAGCTTTTTCTGCGCGAAGCGAGACTATGTCCACCATTTTAAATGTGCAATGTTGAAACGAACTATAGGCATCTCCCATAGTGCTGGCCGCTTGGAACGCTGCAATTTTAGCTGCTTGTAACTTCAAAGAGCAAAAGCTCGGCATGAACTATCTTTGTGTAACCTATAATCTTTGATATAGTTTTCTGTTAAAACTCGCTTGAATTCAAGAACAAAAGCAAATACAAATAGTCACCTTGGTATGTTGTGCCCTAAGAAGACTTGAGTCGAAAATTGGCGCTGTCGATTTTGTTTTGCGGGTGGGTGGGTTAGGGGTTGGGGGTTGGAGGGTGGGGTTGTGTTTGGTTCTAGAATATGAGCGACTTAAAAAAAGCCGATTCTGTAAAAACAAAAACCCGTTTTAAATCAAGACGTTATTGAACATTCTGCTTGAGAAAAAAAACCTTCGCCAAGTTTTCATATTCATTGTTCCGATTCATCGCAATAGTAGACCGACTGGCTCTCGATACAGAGCAAAGCACCAGATGCATGTCGCCCGGGAAAGGCGTCAAAGAACGCTGTCCGTCCCAGGAACTTCAGCAGAGTTCCAGTCCTCCATTTGCGCCTGCCTCTGCAAATGTAGACTGGGCCTGCAGAACCACATTTAATCCCACAAACAGACACACGGTTCTGTTCATCCTTGAACCCAAGGGACACCCACTCTTCCATATTGACTTCTGTCATCTAAGAACCTCAAAGTGCTTTGGTCTCATCCGTAACGTTCTGTGCGAGATACTGTCTTAGAGAAGAATGGTACGAAAATGCACCCCAAAGATCGCAGAGACAAGGAGCTACCTCACCGTCTTTTACAAAATTCGATTGGTTTTGAGGACTCATGCGTTCCATAGTGGACGGCAGCCATCAGCCCTGTTTCTACCGACGATAATTGTTTTCAGTGGCAACGGGATCACTACATGTACATGGATACGCGATCCAATCGGAAGCAGCCCCGCCGACAGACGAGAAGCTTGCCATAGAAAAGCTGGCTGGGCGTTTTGAGGAGGCCATGACGTTAGTTTAGACGTCAGTCTCTTTTTCCATTTCCGGAGTGAAGAAGCCTCCACACGCCTCTCGACCCTGGACTCGTTTCCCTTGCTGAGCGTATGAATATTCACACGACACTCCCAAACTTTCTACTGGGTGATCTACTTTGCAGCCAGTGGGATCTGCTGACGAGAATGCTAGAATCACTTCATGGGCGATTGGAAATGCTCCCACCTTAAAAGAAAACTCGTGATCCTCTCACTGACAACCTTTGCCATGACTAGTTACGAGATCAATGGCCTTTACTTGATAATTAGCGGGACAGCGGTCCCTGAGGCTGCTGGAAGGCAGAATTGATACACTCCCACACTGACTTCGCAATGCGTCCCTGAATCCCTTTCAGTGTCATGCAGCAAAGTAAGGCTTCGCCCTTCCAGGAACCACCTCCATGACCAGCCATCTGTAAAAAGACACCCGGCAACAGCGTGGGAAGCTACTCCAGTCTGTCCAATCAGCTCACTTGGAGGAGTTACTTCCCGATGGGCATAAAAAGCCCTTTCTGACACATACGCAAAAATAAGAATGATGACTTGATTACTCTCACACAAAATTACAATGTTACTAACACGACAGGACTGACGGAAACTGATGTCTTCTTCTATGGTTTGTCAGAGACAAATGATATTACTGCCCACTCCAATTCTTAGAACTTTTCCTGTGGCACGCATACATAGAATAAGACACTGCCTTTCCATTAGAAATCAATTTCATTGTGGACCATGTATCATGAGTGGATGTACTCGTAGTTCTGTCCCTAGCCAAGCAAAGTGGGACACTAATTTCGGAAAAACAAGGGCAATAAACGGTGAAACAACTAGCTCCGGGTTTACTTGTCATTCTTCATGCAAATTACGTGGCTGTGACTGAGTAGTTATGTCCGCGTTCTGTTTCTTCAGGTTATCAAGTTTATCCCCTATATGACTGGATTAAAAAGTATGAGTATTTTTTCAACTCCTCTGTCTGGGAAGGTTTCTTAAAGCCCTATGACAGGAAAACTGTGCATCTACATCAATCAACTTGCAGAACCTGCCAATTTCCGCAAGGTTTCTGGAAGGTTTTTGCCGTCTTCATCATCAGCTTGTCATACTTTGCAATAAAGGCGAACGACGTCCGAATGTGACTTGAACAAAATGAAAATCTTCTCGCCAAGATGACTTGTTTTCAAATATGATGGAGGCCAAACAAGGAGGAGTGTAACAACCTCACGCTGGACTTTTTCGCACAATAGAATAAAGCAGTAACATGATTTTGCCCTGCCAGCAAAATGAAATGAATGAAAGAAACTATAAACTAATAAGGTTTTCTGGGCCATTACCTTTACAGGCAATATAAGACCCCTGACCACGATAATCACCAGAGCCTATTGGAGTAAGAGCAAATGAGGTCACGCATTCCCCAGGTTTTGCCTTGTACGAATCGCGCAGGGAGACATGGTGGGTCTACTCTTGCCCTCAACCAACAGCGGCAAACAATGTGCGATAAGTATTTGGAGCAGGGGTAAAATAAAAATGTGTCTTTTGATATTTCCAATGACGAACATCGAATGAGTGGGAATTATTTGGCTTTTCTTTTCCCATTGTTGTCGCTCCTGTAACACACACTGCCATCAGTAACGCCAATTCGTCCCTTTCTTCCTTTCTCCCTTCCTTCCTTCCTCTCTTTCTCCCTTCTTTCCGTTCTCTCTTCCTTCCTTCTTCATCATCTTTTTCTCTCCCCCTCCTCCTCCTCCACATCCTCCTCGTCCTCCTCCTCGTTCTCCCCTTCTTCTTCGTCCTCCTCGTCCTTGTCCTCTTCCCTTCTTCTTTCCTCCTTTCATTAATTTCTCTCCCTTCCTCCTCCTCCACCTCATCTTACCTCCTCCCTCCGTCCCTCCCTCCCTCCTCCTTTTCCTTATTTCCTCCCCCTTCCTCCTTCCTTTCCTTCCTTCCTTCTACCCTTCCTTTCTTTCCTTCCTTCCTTCTACCCTTTCTTTCTTTCTTTTTTCCTTCCTTCTACCTTTCCTTTCTTTCCTTCCTTCCTTCTACCCTTCATTTCTATCCTTCCTTCCTTCTACCCTTCCTTTCTTTCCTTCGTTCCTTCTACCCTTCCTTTCCTTCCTTCCTTCCTTTCTTCTACCCTTCCTTTCTTTCCTTCCTTCCTTCTACTCTTCCTTTCTTTCCTTCCTTCCTTCTACCCTTCCTTTCTTTCCTTCCTCCCTTTCTTCTACCCTTCCTTTCTTTCCTTCCTCCCTTTCTTCTACCCTTCCTTTCTTTCCTTTCTTTCTTCTACCCTTCCTTTCTTTCCGTCCTTTCTTCTACCCTTCCTTTCTTTCCTTCCTTCCTTTCCTTCCTTCCTTCTACCCTTCCTCTTTCCGTCCTCCTACCCTCCTTTTTGTCCTTTTTTCTTCCTCCCTTTCTCTTCCTTATCTTCCTCTTCCTCTTTCTCTTCCTTCTCCTCCTCTTCTTCCTTCTTTTTCTTTTTCTTGAGGATCAGCGCAGTGACAAGTACGTGATTGTTCTTGCCTTACAAACGTGATGGGATTACTATGAGAGAGAAAACCATCCTTAAATTCCAGTTTTAGTCCACTGTTGGCGTGGTAGTTCCATTTCAATTTGCACTGTGAATCAGGTTGCTTTCCTGGGATGCGAAGAATGCATACTGAACAAAGACAAACTTCGGAATTCCGGGCAGGAGCTCGCCCGGGAAGAATCCGAGGATTTAAAAGTGCACTCGCCTCACTAATGTATCTGTCTGACCTGCCAAGAGAGGGCTGAATGGAGATAAGCAGACGCCATTTCTCTTACTTCGAAGCTGAGGAAAATGGCTCACTCCCTAGCCTTGGCCACATCCCCTCCGGCTGGCAGAGACTTCTCCAGGGAAGCCGGTGCTGACTGCGTAGACACGATAATCGTTCAGGTCTCTGTGTGGCCCACGAGGCAGCGTTTGGTAATCCAGCCCTTTCAGAAAGACGCGACTCTGTGGACACAGCCTTACAGACGGTGCTACAAGCAAGTAATGCCTCCTGTCAGTCGTTCTTCTTAAGAATCGATTGGAGTACATTTGTATTTGTGTGCCATTTCCTTCAAAGTTTCGCTGTGGGCTTACCCTAGCCTTCAAGCATGAAACAGATACTTGTCTCGGATACGGGTGAAAGAAAGAATTTTGCTCGTTCGTCTTATCCCCTGACGAGAAAGCACTCTGACAACACAAATTTCCACCTAGGATTCCACAAGTTCTGTTCCATGACACGTACACTTTGGTTCATGTTAGCGTCTGTTGGTGAAACCTGTCCGAGTGCGAAACGCATTCACCTGCGTCATCAATAGTGTGATGTCATCATCTTCGTGGTGAGTCTGAAATTTTATCTTTTTGGTTGTATTTCCAGAATGGGATAACAGATAACCTTCAAACTTTAATGGATTGTTTCTTGGGTAAAACCGTTACGTCCCATCATATTTAATCATAATCCGTTTCGAATGTTTTGAGTTATTTTGCCGAATAACTAACTAAGGAACATAGGGTAAAACATCATCTTGACGGAGATAATAACCTACTCTGCAGGGTACTTTCGGGCTCTGATATTCGGTCCGTCTTACTGTTCAGATCTGCCATGTTTGTACTATTTCAGCTGGGCAGAAAACATCGAGTCTGAAGTACATCTCGCCTTCCATCGCATAAGGAACACGATGTGCTGCAACCTCGGTCATGCTCACACACGTGACGGATGGATGGATGGATGGATGTTGTTTAACGGCCTTTGTAGGTTATATAAGGCCAGTAAGCACGAAAATCACTAGAACAGTTTAAGAGTAAACGCAAATCAAGTCACGGTGTCCTTAGTTATTCGCCTCTGACGAATCGTGTACGGAGACACTGTGGGTCAATTCTTACCCCGAACCCACAGGGGGGCACACACGTGACGGTACCGGGCAGCCTGCCATGACACTGTGTGCGTAGAGGATTTCGTACAGAGCGCAACTACTGCACGCTGAACGCGTTCTCACATCATGCGTAGGTAATGTCAAACAGTCTTAACAATGTACGGTGTAACATAGTAATGCAATTCAACGTAAATGAATCATGTTCGATATATTTGCCTTCTTTGTACATTCAACCATGAGATTAAAAGATTTGGTTCATCTTATTTTCAATCTGTTGTTGGTTTACTCAAATAATTCGTATCACATTCGAGTTTTGCATCAATCATGGGTTATTTACGCAAAACTTTTTATACATCATAAATACATGGCTACTCTTCCATCACTAACATAAACAGTTCCCTCTCTACAGTGGAATTTCCATCCGCCTTGAAGAAATTCATCATATATTTCCACTCTTGAAGAAACAATCCCGTGACGAAGAAATTCTTACAAATTACATCTCTGTGTTCAGTCTTGCTTTCCTCCCCAATACGTTGGAGAAAGTGGTTACACGCAGGCTGACTCAACACCTGTCCGAAAACGGTGTCTTCGAATCCTTCCAGTCATCTTGCGGACTGCACCACAGCACAGATACAGCACTCAGCAGAGTCCATAATGGCATCATGATTTCAAAGGACGAAAGAAGACCATGCTGCTGATCCTGCTGGATCTCTCAACAGCCTTCAACACAATCGACCACCAGATTCTGTTGAAGAGACTGGAAAACAGGATTGGGATCGAGGGAGTGACACTAGTATGGTTTAGATCATATCTCGTGAACGCATGTAGTGCGCGCGTGTACGTCACCAACGGGGATCCTGGAGTGCTGTGTGCCACAGGGCTCTGTCCTTGGGCCGCTGCTCTTCACCATCTACATCCTGCCTGTTGCAGATATCGGGATGCAGCAAGAGATACCGTTCCATAGTTACTCCGACGACAACCAGCTCTACCTCAGTGAAAGCCGTGTTCAAATTGCGACATCAGTTCAGCGACTGCTTACGCGTGTCACTGACACCACGAAGTGGATGTCATCGAACCTGCTGATGCTGTATGATGATGATAAGTTAGAGTTTCTCGTTCTAGCAACCCGACAGCTTCAGAAGATGGATCAGGTCCATCTGAAGATAGGTGATGGCATTGTCACTCCGGCAAAAAAAACCCGTAATATCGGTGTGGTGTTTAACCCCAAACTGGATTTCTCCTGCCACATTTTACATAAGCACCAGATAAACAGTTTACAACTATTAATATCAGTCTATCATCAGGACTCTTGTCCTTTCCATGCTTGACTACGGCAACATTGTATTGTATGGCATTCCATAGAAACACCTGGATCGACAGCAGGCCATCCAAAACACGCCTCATCACTGGAGGCAGAAGGCGTGGTCAAGTGACACCACTGCTCCGCAGACTTCACAGGCTTCCTGTTAGGCAGCGTATAGTCTTCACAGTCATCGCAAACAATTTTGAATGCCACCAGACATATTCTACCGCTCCACCATTCCTGCGGCGGCTGCATGCCCGATACTGGCCCCCAGAAATATGATATAATAATAATAATAATAATAATAATAATAATAATAATAATAATAATAATAATAATAATAATAATAATAATAATAATTTATTATACTTATAAAGCGCCTTTCCCGAGGTTCTAAGCGCGTAACATGTATACATACATATACAAAAATAAACATACAACACACAGTCTATACATTTAGTCATCCAGTCATAGTCAAACACATGCATTCAGATGTACACAGTCAGACTGACAATATACTATACAAATATTTACACAGATGTCAAGATGTACGTGGGGGTAGAGGAGGGGGGGGGGGATGCGGCAGGATTCTAACGAATTCACAAGTAATATTGCTGAAAAAGGTAGGTTTTGAGGTTGGATTTGAAGGAAGAGATGGAGGTAGAGTGTCGGATATTGTGAGAGAGAGAATTCCACAGTTGAGGGCCATAGTATGAGAATGAGCGAAAGCCATGAGTTCTGCGCTTGAAGCGACATTGGCGGAGGAGTCGAGTGTCAGCAGAAGAGCGGAGTGAGCGAGAAGGGGTGTACAGAGAGACCAGATCAGAGAGATAGGCAGGTGCAGATTCAGAGATGATGTTGTAGCAGAGACATGCAGTCTTATACTTGATACGTTCAGAAACAGGCAGCCAGTGGAGATCTTTCATGAGAGGAGTGCAGGGTTGTCGGTGACGCGCTCTAAAAATGAGGCGGGCGGCACAGTGTTGGACTTTCTGCAGAGGTTGGAGAGTAGAGTCAGGGCAGCCTATCAAAAGAGAGTTGCAATAATCTAATTTGGACAGAATGCAGGAAGTGACCAGAGTTTTAGTAGCATCTACTGTGAGAAATTTTCTGATAGAACTAATTCTTCTGATCTGGAAGTAGCAGGTCTGACATACTGCAGCTATGTGTTGTTTCATTGACATGCTAGAGTCCATGATGAAACCGAGATTTCTGGCACTGGCAGAAAAAGAGATGTCACTAGAACCTATTGTGGTATCCAGTGACTCTCCTCTCCTCAGGGTGCCACCTGCAAAGTCTTCAGGAGGAGACTGGGCTTTCTACTCTGCAGCACCGCTCCTCTGGAAACAACTGCCAGATGCATTGTGCCAGGAAACAAAACTGAGGATTTTCAGAAGAGGCCTCAAGACGTGCCTTTTTCGCCAAGCGCGTCTCAAGGATTAGGGGATCCGAGTTGAACTCTCTTTAGTGACATCCCGGTGCCACGTAAAATCGTGGAGATTCCTTTGTGCACGCACCACGGAACAGCCTCTGGGCTGGAAGTGCGCGCAGTACAAGTGTATAATACACACATGCTCTTTACAGATTCAAACAAGCAATCTTACGAAAATGAACAACATTTTTGGGGATGGCGTCACTGAAACACTCACCTTGACCGGTATGCAAATGAGCAGGAGGAGGAAGTCAGCGGAAGCGAGGCTCAGCAGGAAAGTGTTGGTGATGTTGCGCATGCGCCTGTAGCGGGCAATGGAGAAGATGACGAGGAGGTTGCCCAGAGTGCCCAGCACGAAGACGAGGCCGTAGACGGTCGCCACAGGGATCAGCTCCTCTAACGGCAGGCCGTAGGACGCGTCGTCGTAGTTGTACAAGTACACGTCCTCCACCCATGAAGAATTGGCACTCTCGTTTCCTCTGCTGGAGTTCGGGGCAACCATCGCCCAGGCATTTGCCACTGTGGTCATGCCGAGTTCCATTGTACGTCTGGAAAGAAATTTGAAGGTTGGGGAGAGTAGGAACTATGGAATTTGTGGAATAACAGCTTGCAGAGTTGCCGTAGCGTTGGCAAAGCCCGTAAGTCGTATTAGGTTTACCAGCAGCTGAACTTATCAAGTGCACAACTCACGGCCATCCTCCCTTTGTGGCACAGAGCGGGCAATATTTGCTGAAATGACTGCGTTAGATTTATTAACAGAGAGTCACAAAAATTAATGTGTCATCTTTCACTAAAAAGGACGGTATGAGATAATCAGAATGAGATAATCAGAGAAACTTTTTCTGCAAAGTCTGCTGTTTCAAAACTCGTCTTTAATGTGATCTGGGCCTTATACTTCAACAGCACGTTCATCAGTTTTATCCAAATGCTGCTCTGATATTAAATAGGGAAACTGACAAACAAAGCTTTTTTCAGAACATCTAATTCATTAACAATGGAAACGTTTCCAAAACGCATGGATGTAAATGGTACACATTTCTTTCTTCCTTACGCGTTGCCAGAAGGCAGGTAGATCAAGAGTGCCATCACAGGGGAGTTGGGCTTGTTCACAGACACACACACACACACACACACACACACACACACACACACACACACACACACACACACACACACACATGAACACGGACGGCCAGATACAGAGAGAGAGAGAGAGAGAGAGAGAGGAGGGGGGGAGATGGAGTGAGAGAGAAAGAGATAGAGAGAGAGAGGAGAGAGTGAGAGAAAGAGAAGAGAGAGAGAGAGAGAGAGAGAGAGGAGGGGGACGGACGGAGGGACGGACAGGCAGGCAACCAGGCAGGCAGACATAGACAGTGACAGAGACAGTAACAGAGATACAGAGAAACTGAGAAAACGTGAACATCATCCATTCTGCTTTAGGGCAACTGCAAACATCTCTAGAGGACATCAGCCATCTAGGTCTTAAGGTGCGAATCGATGACCAATAAATTCGTTGAAAAGAAAGGAGAAAACGAAGTATTTTGAAAGGAATCATTTCAACTTGTCGAAAATCAAGTAATTTTCATTAGATAGAATTTGTCGACTGAAACCTTTCTGACCGCAATCAGTGCTACCATACTTGAGTTCGAGGGCACATACTATCTCAAGAACTTAGAAACAAACACTATTTTCCAAACCCGATCATTTCAACATGCAAGTCACAGGACGATAATGCTTGCTGTACCTACTTTCCGTTGACAAAAAACGTCATCAGTATCCCCATCATAATCTTCGCTAGAGACGCAGCATTCGGTGTTTGGTCTTTACAGAAGTCGATCTCAGGGGACTTTTACCACGCGACTTCACTATACACAAATCAACTTTGCTACATAATGAAGTCACGCGAAAGCCAATTTATGGCAGTATCTAGGAGCGAGTCATGAGTAAGGGAGGGAGAATAGACAGCAATGTCCGATCTCGGCCGTAATCATAATCACATTTGCTCAGGGGAGGAAGCCTGGTGATGTCCCTCGTTGGCTCCTAAGGCCAGACAAACTTAGTTCCACACAAGACCAGGAGACAAAACGCGGGCTGGTGGTACCGTCTAACAAGGTCCCTGGGGGCCGGTCTTGACCCGTCTGTATCCCCGCAGAAAGAGTGGCACAGACTCATCCCTTGTTCTTCCTCCCTGTCACCTTCCGTAGCAGCATTGGGAGATGCGTGTGTGTAGTGTCCAAACATGTAGTTTCATAGTGAAATTAGCCACCTTCATGCCAAACAAGAAAATGAATGAATGAAATATATGTCCTATCCATTTTCCTAGGCTCTGTAAGACTTGACCACGAAAACACTCCAGCTGGTGAGAGTAAGAGCATATCAAGTCTCAATTTCCTTAGTTACTCGTATTTTGCAAATTGCGTGTGGAGATGAGGTGGATCTTGCCTTATTCTCAACCTACAGGGGAGTCATGCCAAAGTAATGAATACTTTTGAAGGGAAAACTGCTAAATGAGCCCAATAACATATTCTAAGGACATTTCGTCAAAGGGTTACACTTCTTTTCCATTCGGATATATAAAACTAGAGAGCATTCTGAGAGCGCAAACCTCCGTCAATAAAGCCAACATTTTATCATTCACGGCCTGTGTGGTTACTGGAGGCAGGATGCTCCGCTAGCCTGGCCTGACGCGACAACGTTTGAGTGCAGAACGCATATGCCGACGTCATCAATAGTTTGATGTCATCAATGTCGTGATGCCCGATACAAATTGTTTGTATGCTTGTAATTCCAAAACGAGATAAAAGATAACCTCCAACATTCAATGGAATGCTCCTTGTATAAAACCCGGACGTTGCACCAAATTTCATCAGAATCTGTTTTGAACTGTTAAAGGTATTTTGCCGAGTAATTAACTACTGAACGAACCGAGGTTAAAACATAACCTTCTTGGGGGAGGTAACGAGAGAAGGAAATATTGTTTTAGCGTCGTTCGTGTGTGTGAAGAAAAAGAGTACTGCTGAGAAAGTTCACGTCGACAGACTCCAAACTTCAAATACACATTTACCTCCCCTTGCGAGGGCCGATCCAGACCTCCCCAGCGCACTCCACATTGGACGTGCCCAATTATCAAGCCCTGTGACGTGCACTTCTAGCACACACAAAAAAGCGCTGTTTTCTCCTCCTTCCGTACGGACAGTACGCGCTCTTCCGGCCTCCATTCGCACAGACTCCCCGTGCCAGCAATGGGACGGCGTGGCGTATTGGGCAAAAACAGAGCCTGCGATCCGGGTCTTCAGTGCGAGCGCCAATCATGGAGGCCATTTCGGGGCTGAGGCCCCTGAGCCTCTCAACAAACTCAATTGCGTCCACTTGACGCCCAAAATCGACGCTGACGCAGGCCAAGGGGAGGTAATGGCGTGGAGAGGAAAGACAGAAGGGAGGTGGAGTACTGGTGTCGGAGGGTAGGGAATAAGTGCAGTGAAATGAGGAACGTGGCTAGAGGAAAGAGCGGGAAAAGTGCGGGGGGAGAGGGATAGGGGAGAAAAGAAAGACACCGAGAGGCAGACGAGATAAAAGAAGGGCCTGGAAGAGAGGATGGGTGAGTCTGGAAAAAAAAGAGGTGGGAAAGAGGGTCGAAGAGGGTAATGAGAAGGACGTGGTTGGAAAATGAAAGAGCAGGCAGAGCAGACGAGGGCGGGTGGAGGGTGGAGGTAGAGGTGGGGGTTAGAGTGGAGGGGGAGTGAAGAAGAAGGGTAAAAGGCCGCTATGTGATTAGGAAAGGTACCCCCAAGGGTTGAAATAAGAAGGCAAATGAGGGCACTGCTCTCGATACTGCAAGAGATAAAATAGCAGCGGGTGGGGACAAGGTCCTCGAACTCCCGAGACGTCGCATGGCATTACATATGGCCATTACGAGGGGGTCCAGTCCGCCAGGCTGTAAGCCGAGGGAGAGGAGAGGGCTCGTAAGAGGATGATAAAAATGGGCAAACTTGAGGGCTGATCGATGGCATTGATCTCTAAGACAAACAAGAGCGAAGTGTAGACTGCCCACGCCATTCATTTCCCTGGCGCTAACTCCACCGCCTTCAATTTCTTCGTGCCGATTTTTTCAGATGCACTGCATGATGCTGTCCTGTATACCTTTTCATTTTTAGTTGCTTGCAAATTAACAGGAGCAAGAGTACATTGAATGGGTACGGTGCATACATCGCTTCCAAGTTACACAGTAAACGTCCAACGTTAGCAGGGAAGCCCACCACACTGCGAGACCAAACACACACACACACACACACACACACACACACACACACACACACACACACACACACACACACACACACACACACACATTTAAATGTTTGGAAAAACTGTAGCATAATTGAAATAAACAAACAAACAAACAAACAAAAGCTGGAAATTTACATTACTAATCAAAACAGATGCCAGAACCCATTACCCAGTTCCAGAATAAATCTTATGACGACTCGGCTAAGAAGGCATTGGAATGTTGAACATTTCTTTGAGTTCAGGTTTTACTCTATCACACACACACACACATACACGCACACGCACACATACACACACATATATACACACACACACTCACACACATACACACACAACACACACACAAACACGCATTGTACATACATGTCCACTTATGAGAGCATTCACTGACACATGTGGCATGGTGGTCTGTCGGTTTTCGACAAAGACATCAGTGACGCCGAATTTGAGACCGCAGGCTAAACTCAGACACTCAGTCTGTGACAGCAAAGTCAGGTTACGACTGTGTCCGAATTAAAGAAACTTGCTTTAACATACATACCGACTCTTCATCCATCAGTGGGTGCTCAGACCACATACTTAAACTCTATGGGCACTGGGTTGCTCTTCCTACTTTCCTACACAATTACAACTCCTTGGGAAGCACACACGCAGGTTGGGAATGAACGCATCAACTTGGTTTTCACGTATTTACAGCTCACCCCTCACAGGCACCCGTTTAACTCCTGAGTGGGGAGAAACAGTGTGAATGCAACTCTGTGATCCATGCAGCTTCAAACGCCGTATCCACGAATGGCAAGCATTTCCAAGTCATGCATGATAACCACTTGGCCACAGAGCCTCACAATAAATAGGCACTCCAACGCACACACACGCACACATTACACTCACACACACACACACACACACCTACCGTACACACACACACACCTACCTTACACACACACACCTACCTTACACACACACACGCACCTACCTTACACACGCACACACACACACCTTACAAACACACACACACACACACACACACACACACACACACACACACACACCTTACACACACACACACACACACACACACACACACCTACCTTACACAAACACACGTGTACACACAGACACACACACACATCTCTCTTACACACACACACACACACACACACACACACAGACACACACACCCTCTCTTACACACACACACACACACACGCGCGCGCGCGCGCACACTAGCGTGCACGTGAATGCACTCATATAAAGAAGTGCGCAGGCATTGTATGTCACCGCGGTATGCTAATTTCGGTTTCTTAAATGGTGTGTATGAAATAATCGAATCTGAATTCTTTAATACAGAGGATGAAATCGGCACCCTTCTCTCACTCCTTCACTTTACTATATGAATGCTGGGAAAAGGAAACCATTTTCTCATATTTCCTCTTCTTAAACTCGACATTACTGGGCATTAAGAAACTCAGTTCACGATGCAATTTTATGATGAAGATATCTTTAACACAGATCACTTGAGTCCACACGATTTCTGTTTCAACCATTGGTTTCTAAGATTACCTCCCTCTTCAATCTTCTCAATAATCTGGACATAAACCTCGGGCTCTGTGGGAAGATCAAAGAAGGTTAATGAAAATCCTATGCGTGTCTTTGAAAACCTTTGGGAGTGGTATCAGCAGACAACAGGCCAGCGATTTGCGTGACCTGTGGATAATGTCTGACCTGTCATCAAGACAAGATCCTTTCATGGTTCTGGTCACGCTCATCGTGATCCTCTTTGGCATAAATAATCCCATGGCTACGTGTTTCCTGACATTCGACCACATTACGTTATGCACTTCTGTGATCAAGTCTTAATATTTCTCAGAAAAACCCGTCGCTTCATCACGCACAAGTATTTCCCAAGCATGACACATCTTTGTAAGCAGACATAATGTTTCCTCTCGGCTATCAAACTAGCAAACGGTGTGAGTTTTCCGTACGTCTGAAGCAGCTATGTAGCGACCAAATTAATTTCCCGGCCAAAATAATTTCCGAAAGTCATCGCAGAGTTATCTGCGTGGGACGTGCTGAAAATTCAACTCTAAAAAGAGAGGGCACCCGCCACTCCGCCTGACTGACTTCGCACGCCCGGGGAGTTATGCTAAGATCCGGCCGCGTTAATATATCTGCGTTTTGTGACAAACGTCTTGCTTGGCGGTACTGTACTCCATGCACCTTAACGGTCCGCGTGATTCGGGTGTAATCTTAAGCTAAACGACGTTTATTGGCGCTGCTGAAATGGTCGAAGTCGGAAACATTCGAAACGTCGTTTAGCTTAAGATTACACCCGAATCACGCGGACTGTTAAGGTGCATGGAGTACAGTACCGCCGAGCAAGACGTTTGTCACAAAACGCAGATATTTTAACGCGGCCGGATCTTAGCATAACTCCCCGGGCGTGCCAAGTCAGTCAACGGTCGCGTTTTATAAAACCAGACTAAAAATAGACTACAGGGAGGTGACTCCCATGTTATTTTCGGCAGGGGAGACGGCTTTGCACGGGAAAATTTTTTTTTGAACGCTACATGATGTGTTAAACGACACAAATGCACCAAAAACACAAAAACTCGTAAAGCAACTAATGCGTCGTTTGTCGGGATATATTCCATGCGAAGAACAGGTGCAGGAGCGGTAAATCGCATAAAGAGAGAGCCGAGCAGATAACTCTGCAATGACTTCCGGAAATTATTTTGACCGGGAAATTATTATGGTCGCTATAAGCTAAATATCCCCCTTTTCGGCTGAAACCCGTAATCTTAAAGCTTTCGGGGCCTGAGCCAGACTCTGTACCTTTTCTTAGGAAGGCACAATGCTTCCTCTAAGCTGTCGAGCAACTAAATAGACCAAGCCCTGCGTTCCGTTGTTGAGCTAGCGTAGCAAACCAACCCCAGGATTCCTACAGTGATCTCTCATTTCGTGGCAGAGGACACCTTCCTGTCAAAATCGCGCAGGAGCAGGCGCCTCTCAAGAAGCGCTCTACCTGCTGCTGCCTCCTAGCGCCTAGCAACGATGAATATGTAGCGCCCGTAGTCGAAATTGATTGGTTCATATTAGACGTCGAGTGGAAGGAAAGTCACTGCACGGACTTGCAAAGTAAACGTGCTACGAGCCACGGACGTTACAGCAATGGAAGTGGCAGACGTGCAGATTGCTTTCAAATTTCGAAGAAATGTATATTCCGCTGCTTTAATCACCTTGAAAGACTGAACCACACGCGGCAAATCCTAAAAGAAATCCCTCAGGATTTATGAAGTAATAAACGTAGGCATTTATACCAGTGCTGGCAATGAAATCGGAGGTAGCAGACGATAACACTATTTCGTGATTTCCCTGGGCCTTCCTTTATAACTGCTGATGATTATCTTCCTTCAACTCTGAATGATACTTGACTCAAACGTTTTTATTAAGTCGTCTCTTCAATCAAGAGGGATAACATTGCATGTTAAATCATTTGAAGGATTCGTGTATCCAAAGTGTGCCCATTAAAACGTGTACTTTTAATGACACTGTGCTTTTAAAGTTTTTTTTAAAGCATCAAAACTACTCGACCTGCTGTGGGGGAATGCTCAATGAGTCTGCTACGCTAGCTCAACAACGGAACGCCGAGACGGATGACTCACTTTGTACGCGTGCGTAGGTACGAGAATTTCGCTGCTGTAAAATGGCTGTCACAGCACGCCTGCTACAAACCAGAGATACTCCTTTTAATGGCTGAACTGTTCTTGGCATATAACCGAGATACTGACGTTACATAGCAAACACAAAAGCACATTTCTGACGTTCTAAAATATTTTGCATGAAGATGATCTGGTCACTCGGTCCAAGCTCATC
>JAWQFJ010031386.1:0-22500 GCA_034096865.1 Theodoxus fluviatilis
AGTATCCTAAAATGTACAAGACCACTCAAATTTCATGAACTATCATCCATTTTTAAACAATTTACAGTGCAAAATATGAAGCGAGGGAGTTTACAGAAAAGAACGTTATAATTCCTTTACAAACACGTAGTAACGTCAGTTGCCAAATGAATGGCTCAGATGGTAAAGCGCTGGACAATTGTAACGTTAGGTCATGCGTGAACGGATTCGAATCCGCGCTGAAACTTTTTTCGAACCCGACCTGTTTTTTGTGTTTTTGTGTGTGTTTCCCCCCCCCCCCCCCCCCCCCCCTCTTTTCTCGAGAGATTGCGGGTTTGAACCCAATTTTTTGTGTGTGCCAAAACCTGGAGGTTCAGCGCCAGCGGTTTTTATAATGAATAGATCAGGCTATACACAGCTGGATTTTTATTGCATCGATTGAAGGGAAGTACAAGTGCTCGTATTTTGCTTTCCACGCATACATTTCTCCTGCTTTTCCCAGTTGTGGCCAGAATGTAGCTGGAGTGGTCTCCCTTGCTTTAGTACCGAAGCATTCTGGCCTTCTCCTCTGTAAGGAGACACCTCTGATTTGACACACCAACACGATGTCTGAACGCGGTCCGTGTGCTAATGACAGTTATGATTTTGAAATTAATTCTATGTAACCTGAAAGTAGCCCGGTACTTATATTTGTGATTGGTTGTGGTTATCCAAAATACGAGTAAATGTGTTAGCTAACGGGCTAAGCCCGATACACCCCCTGCACAGGAGTATGGAAAAGTACGACACAGCGTCCGTCAAGTAGAATGACAGTAAAAAGAGGGAGAGAGAAGTGTGAATGAATGCGACCCAGCGTCCGTCAAGTAGAATGACAGTAAAAAGAGGGAGAGAGAAGTGTGAATGAATGCGACCCAGTGTCCGTCAAGTAGAATGACAGTAAAAAGAGGGAGAGAGAAGTGTGAATGAATGCGACCCAGTGTCCGTCAAGTAGAATGACAGTAAAAAGAGGGAGAGAGAAGTGTGAATGAATGCGACCCAGTGTCCGTCAAGTAGAATGACAGTAAAAAGAGGGAGAGAGAAGTGTGAATGAATGCGACCCAGTGTCCGTCAAGTAGAATGACAGTAAAAAGAGGGAGAGAGAAGTGTGAATGAATGCGACCCAGTGTCCGTCAAGTAGAATGACAGTAAAAAGAGGGAGAGAGAAGTGTGAATGAATGCGACCCAGTGTCCGTCAAGTAGAATGACAGTAAAAAGAGGGAGAGAGAAGTGTGAATGAATGCGACCCAGTGTCCGTCAAGTAGAATGACAGTAAAAAGAGGGAGAGAGAAGTGTGAATGAATGCGACCCAGTGTCCGTCAAGTAGAATGACAGTAAAAAGAGGGAGAGAGAAGTGTGAATGAATGCGACCCAGTGTCCGTCAAGTAGAATGACAGTAAAAAGAGGGAGAGAGAAGTGTGAATGAATGCGACCCAGTGTCCGTCAAGTAGAATGACAGTAAAAAGAGGGAGAGAGAAGTGTGAATGAATGCGACCCAGTGTCCGTCAAGTAGAATGACAGTAAAAAGAGGGAGAGAGAAGTGTGAATGAATGCGACCCAGTGTCCGTCAAGTAGAATGACAGTAAAAAGAGGGAGAGAGAAGTGTGAATGAATGCGACCCAGTGACCGTTAAGTAGAATGACAGTGTGACGTTTCTCCTCCCTTGTGTTTATTAAAACACAGGCTCGGCGCTATATGCGCTTGTGTCTAGGGGATTTGCTTGGGGAGAAGGAACGCACAATTAAAATAAATCAAAATCTCTGTCATGCACATGCAAAGGAACAGGAGGACAACATGTTTGACAATTAAGAAAAGGTATTTAATAATCAGAAACGCAGATAATCGATCAATCGCCCCTTTGTGGCTTTCAAGCATATAATGATTGTTCAATGTTTCTAGGGATAAAAGAGTTCAACAGTGCAGTTCTTTAGATTCAGAGACAGTTCAGAATACGTATTCACTGTACCTTAGTAATTCCAACGATGAAGGTCATAACTAAACTTGAGGACTCACAATCTAATCACACGTTCTCGACCGAGAACAAAGGCCATCAATCACTGCTCCTATGCGCTCTCGGGCAAAGGGCAGAAACAACCACAACACAGCGCTAATGCAGATGAAAACTCCTGGGGTGAGATTTCCCCGGCTGTAGTGGTCAGCGTTGTTCCAGCCTGGGCAGGCGGGAGGGAGCCAGGCAGGAGGGGAACGATCTCAAGCAGACGACGGCTGTGCGGCTGGGCATCTCAGACCAGCAGGCGTGCAGGCGAGCGTGGCAGGCGCTCTTGGGAGGGGTTTGAGGCAGGCCTCGCTCCAGCCGCAAGCGTGTCAGCGCGTTGGTCAACTTCTGGGGTGAGAGTCTCCACAACTCTCACTGCTTTGGTTTGGAGGGTGAGAAAACTTACTCTCTTATACGTGACAACCCCTTCCAAAGGGATTTAATCAATTACGGCCCAATTCTCTTTCTTTTGGGCAAACAGGGATGATACAAATACTTCTCTCGTTTTACGTGCTCTGGGGAGGGGATCAGACACACGGAGTAGCTTGGACGGGAGCGTGGTGTTCTAGCACCCTGTCCTTTCGCCAACTGATTAAAATTGGGCATGCAATGTAGTTTTATTGAAACACCTCAACCCTTTTCACGCATGCGCAAAACTCTTGGACAGAAAGCTGACTTGGCAGGAAAAACCGCCTTCAAGGCAAGCTTTGAAAAACAAGCTCAAGGACATCGGTCACCCTACCTCGCAGGAAGTCCGGTATATACAAAAACAGCCATGTGGCATCCGACCCAGAAAAACAACTCCAGTGCAGAAAGGTTGTGCCAGGATTCTCTGAGACTAAGATCCAGCAGGGGACAGCTTTTCTCAGCTATGAAAACGTTAAAGGCTTCAGTCTTAAAACACACTTAAATCATCAAAACAATAAAGAGGGGAAAACATGAATCTGTCACACTCCCTCCCCCTTCAAAGTGGAATTTTCTTACTGAGTTTAACAAGAAAATTTCAAAACACAGACTCAAAACAGGAGATGCAATCTCATCATTGACATTGTTGCTGCAAAACTTCAGTGCAGTCTACCAGTCCATCCGGACTCAAAACCCAATTCACTTTCAGCAAAGCCACTCAACATAAAACATGTCAAAACTCTGGTAAACCGTTCACCACATTGACGACCAAATAAACGTTCTCCCTGCAAACTCTACAGGGTAAGTCTACAGAAATCAAGGGAACAAAAAGAGGTTCCTTTTCCTCTCTAACAGTAGGAATTTACAACAACTACTATCGTCTGTCTGACGATCCGCCTATTTATTCGCCTCTTACGAATCGCGTAGGGGACGCGGTGGGACAATTCTTAAACAACCCCGTACCCACAGGGGAAAATTACCTGCACATCAATGAGCTATACTCTGCTCAATATGACACCCTTCAAAGGGATAACACTAATAGGAAGCATATCTTCCTCCCACAACACTTAGTTAGGCATCGCACCCAACATTCAGTAGGCATCACACCCACAACAACTTAATTAATCAGGCTTCACACCCTTGATGAGGCTTCTCACCTTCATCATTAATTAAGCAGGCTTCACACCTGTCATCAACACAAGGCTTCTTACCTTTGATGAGGCTTCTCACCATCATCATTAATTAAGCAGGCTTCACACCTGTCATCTTCACAAGGCTTCTCACCTTTGATGAGGCTTCTCACCATCATCATTAATTAAGCAGGCTTCACACCTGTCATCTTCACAAGGCTTCACACCTTTGATGAGGCTTCTCACCATCATCATTAATTAAGCAGGCTTCACACCTGTCATCTTCACAAGGCTTCACACCTTTGATGAGGCTTCTCACCATCATCATTAATTAAGCAGGCTTCACACCTGTCATCTTCACAAGGCTTCTCACCTTTGATGAGGCTTCTCACCATCATCATTAATTAAGCAGGCTTCACACCTGTCATCTTCACAAGGCTTCACACCTTAAACAACACAGATAAGGATTCACACCTTAATCAACACAGGTAGGGCTTTATACCTTAATCAACACAAATAAGGTCTCACACCTTAATCTACACAAATAAGGTCTCACACATTAATCAACACAAATAAGGTCTCACACCTTAAACAACACAGGTAGGGCTTTACACCTGCTCACGCCATAGCATGGGTTTGACCACCACGGCAATCTTTGGCGTAGTGACCAAACTTCTGGCATTTATAGCATTGGACCTTGTAAGGGCCTGTCTGCTCCCCTCTAGGTCGAAACTCCTCCTTCCTTCCACCATTCCCTCTCCCCACAAAGGCAGCTCTCTCATCCTCTCTCACCCGCGGTCTTCTATCTCCTCTGTCCTTCTTTATTCCTGTGCTGGCATGTACCAGACTATACTGATCTGCCAGGGTGGCTGCCTGGTCCACATCCTCTACATCCCTTTCCCCCAAATACACCTTGATTTCGTCCCCTATGGAATCCTCGAATTGCTCTAGCAGAATCGCTTGCACTAGTCTCTCTACATCTTCCATAGCAGCGATAGCCCTCCCCCACTTGGCAAACGAATTCCGCAACCGGAAAGCAAACTCCCGGAAAGTTTCTCCCTCTCTCTTCTGGCACTTCCTAAACTGCTGCCTGTACGCTTCTGGATTGAGACAATATTTCTTCAATATTTCTTCCTTCAAGGTGGCATACCTCCTCACATCCTCTAGCGGCAACGAATTGTACACCTCTTGCGCTCGCCCAGTGAGTACCGTTCCAAGGATGAGGTACCACTTCTCTTCCTCCCACTCAAGACTTGTGGCCAGTCTCTCAAAAGTGGAGAAAAACCCTTCCACGTTTCCCTCTGAAAACTTGGGGACACCCTGGTATCTCCTCATGTCTACCCCTCCTTCCTGTCCTCGACCATTCTCCCGACCATGCTCCCTCTCAGGTATCCCCCTCGCTCTAGCTTCTATTTCCATCCGCCGTAGATCTATCTCATGCTGTCGTTGCTCTCTCTCTCTTTCCAGTGCTCTCACTTCCTTTTCTCTCTCTCTTTCTCTCTCTTTCTCTTTCTCCTCTCTTTCCCTCTCCTTCTCCTCTCTTTCTTTCTGCAATCTCTCCCTCTCCCATTGCAGACGTTCCTCTTCCAACTCCAGTTCTCTCAGTCGAACTGACGCATCTACCGATGTCTCCCCATGCTCAGGTACTGACACTTCCGATTCACTTTCATCCTCACCACCTGCTCCCAATGCGAAGTCAATTAACACTTCTTGTACCACCGCCTTCGTAGCTCCTCCGCTCATCTCCAAACCAAACTGTTCCACTAAACTATCCAGCCCTGCCCTGTCTAGTGACAAAATATCCTTGACGCTAGGCCTACCCTCTATCACTTTAGCCATAGCGACACAGGAAGAACCCACAGGCAGTACAAAAAGGTCACAGAGCAACTTCAACCTAAATTCATGCAATCAAGAATAATGCAGGCAGCAAGATTTCACATGTGAGGGTACCATCAACAATTCTAACAATGCATGATGAGTGACAAATCACGACACAACACAACAGTTTCAACCAAAGGGAGTGTCTACTCTATATCAGAGATAGAAAATTTCCACAACTACATTTACTGACTTAAATCTTCGGACGAGCCCCCATGCTGTGACGTTTCTCCTCCCTTGTGTTTATTAAAACACAGGCTCGGCGCTATATGCGCTTGTGTCTAGGGGATTTGCTTGGGGAGAAGGAACGCACAATTAAAATAAATCAAAATCTCTGTCATGCACATGCAAAGGAACAGGAGGACAACATGTTTGACAATTAAGAAAAGGTATTTAATAATCAGAAACGCAGATAATCGATCAATCGCCCCTTTGTGGCTTTCAAGCATATAATGATTGTTCAATGTTTCTAGGGATAAAAGAGTTCAACAGTGCAGTTCTTTAGATTCAGAGACAGTTCAGAATACGTATTCACTGTACCTTAGTAATTCCAACGATGAAGGTCATAACTAAACTTGAGGACTCACAATCTAATCACACGTTCTCGACCGAGAACAAAGGCCATCAATCACTGCTCCTATGCGCTCTCGGGCAAAGGGCAGAAACAACCACAACAGACGAAAACTTTTGGCGGTGGGATTTCCCCGGCTGTAGTGGTCAGCGTTGTTCCAGCCTGGGCAGGCGGGAGGGAGCCAGGCAGGAGGGGAACGATCTCAAGCAGACGACGGCTGTGCGGCTGGGCATCTCAGACCAGCAGGCGTGCAGGCGAGCGTGGCAGGCGCTCTTGGGAGGGGTTTGAGGCAGGCCTCGCTCCAGCCGCAAGCGTGTCAGCGCGTTGGTCAACTTCTGGGGTGAGAGTCTCCACAACTCTCACTGCTTTGGTTTGGAGGGTGAGAAAACTTACTCCCTTATACGTGACAACCCCTTCCAAAGGGAATTTATCAATTACGGCCCAATTCTCTTTCTTTTGGGCAAACAGGGATGGCACAAGTACTTCTCTTCTTTTTACGTGCTCTGGGGAGGGGATCAGACACACGGAGTAGCTTGGATGGGAGCGTGGTGTTCTAGCACCCTATCCTTTCGCCAACTGATTAAAATTGGGCATGCAATGTAGTTTTATTGAAACACCTCAACCCTTTTCACGCATGCGCAAAACTCTTGGACAGAAAGCTGACTTGGCAGGAAAAACCGCCTTCAAGGCAAGCTTTGAAAAACAAGCTCAAGGACATCGGTCACCCTACCTCGCAGGAAGTCCGGTATATACAAAAACAGCCATGTGGCATCCGACCCAGAAAAACAACTCCAGTGCAGAAAGGTTGTGCCAGGATTCTCTGAGACTAAGATCCAGCAGGGGACAGCTTTTCTCAGCTATGAAAACGTTAAAGGCTTCAGTCTTAAAACACACTTAAATCATCAAAACAATAAAGAGGGGAAAACATGAATCTGTCACAACAGTAACAAGAGAGAAAAGGGAAGAAGATGATCCGGGCTTTACACGCTATACTCGTGCAAAGACGATGTCAGACCCGGATGAACCAAAATGGCGGAGGCCGTGCCAATTGGGTTGCCCCTGATAGACGACAGTGCCTGTAATGTGCTTCTCACTGTCTGAGAATGGAAAAGTCAACGTACACGGAAGTATTTTACTGTTCGAGTGTTAAGTTGTATATTTTGAGGAGTGTGTATATAGGTTATTTCTGGACAAACACTTTAGAACTTTATTTTATCGTTTGCATACACGATGCACCGTACACGTCCGTTTTCTGAATTACGTCCCTTGAATTGATCGAAGTGTATCGAGGCACAACATTTTCGATAAAATTGTCTACAGTATAACCCGGGTTGCTTTCTTTTCGTTGAAAAAGTTCCCGTGCCATTTAAAATACCACCATGGCATCAAGTGAAAAACTTTAATGTCTGTATCGAAGAGATGGTGAACCGGTGTAAGACTGTGACAAAGAAAAAGAAAAAGCATGACCGGAGTATGACTAAACGAATTCTCTCGAGAGAAATAGAGCCCTGAAGAGCCGTTTGTGGGAGGGCTGGCGGCACTTGTAAGCGGAGCGTGTGGCCTTGTTATCCGTGGCGATGGCGTCGAGTCGGTGTCGTAGGGCGCAGAGTGTCAGCTGATGGAAGGCCGACGGCACTTGCAGGAGGATCTTCTGTGTCATCAGTTACTTCGTCTATCGGCAACTTCTTCACCGACTCTCGCGCCAGGACGCAACCACTCTCGGACTTCCACCTTGCCTACTGATGATGGGCCGTTTCTCAGACGTCTTGCTCCCCCTCGGTTTGCCCGCCTTGCCTACTGATGATGGGCCGTTTCTCAGACGTCTTGCTCCCCCTCGGTTTGCCCGCCTTGCCTACTGATGATGGGCCGTTTCTCAGACGTCTTGCTCCCCCTCGGTTTGCCCGCCTTGCCTACTGATGATGGGCCGTTTCTCAGACGTCTTGCTCGCCCTCGGTTTGCCCGCCTTGCCTACTGATGATGGGCCGTTTCTCAGACGTCTTGCTCGCCCTCGGTTTGCCCTCGAGGAAGGGTACCTAGCGTAGACAACGCGTCTGGTCAAAGCTAGTTAAAGAGAATCGTTCCGTTTCTTAGGGAGTGACCGCTGTAATTACACACAACGTCCAACCAGTCAAAACTTGCAGGTGAGACGATCGCGTCTGATTGCTTCTAAGGAACGTGCCTCAGAATCGTCATGAAACCTTTCATTCCGATCATCCTACTCGTAGACAGTGTTTCCCAGGGGCTGTCGTTGCTTCCGTGTTCGAAAAGGCCTGGAGACAAATGCTACTAAGATGCTGCGTGAGACGGGCAGATTCTGACATGAGATGTCACATGAGACGGGCAGAGACTGACATGAGATGCCACGTGAGACGGGCAGAGACTGACATGAGATGCCACGTGAGATGGCAGAGACTGACATGAGATGCCACGTGAGATGGCAGAGACTGACATGAGATGTCACGTGAGACGGGCAGAGACTGACATGAGATGCCACGTGAGACGGACAGAGACTGACATGAGATGCCACGTGAGACGGGCAGAGACTGACATGAGATGCCACGTGAGACGGGCAGAAACTGACATGAGATGCTGCGTGAGACGGGCAGAAACTAACATGAGATGCCACGTGAGACGGGCAGAGACTGACATGAGATGCCACGTGAGACGGGCAGAGACTGACATGAGATGTCACGTGAGACGGGCAGAGACTGACATGAGATGCCACGTGAGACGGGCAGAGACTGACATGAGATGCCACGTGAGACGGGCAGAGACTGACATGAGATGCCACGTGAGACAGGCAGAGACTGACATGAGATGCCACGTGAGACGGGCAGAGACTGACATGAGATGCCACGTGAGACGGGCAGAGACTGACATGAGATGCCACGTGAGACGGGCAGAGACTGACATGAGATGCCACGTGATCGGGCAGAGACTGATAATTATGAGATGCCACGTGAGACGGGCAGAGACTGACATGAGATGCCACGTGAGACAGGCAGAGACTGACATGAGATGCCACGTGAGACGGGCAGAGACTGACATGAGATGCCACGTGAGACGGGCAGAGACTGACATGAGATGCCACGTGAGACGGGCAGAGACTGACATGAGATGCCACGTGAGACGGGCAGAGACTGACATGAGATGCCACGTGATCGGGCAGAGACTGATAATTATGAGATGCCACGTGAGACGGGCAGAGACTGACATGAGATGCCACGTGAGACGGGCAGAGACTGACATGAGATGCCACGTGAGACGGGCAGAGACTGACATGAGATGCCACGTGAGACGGGCAGAGACTGACATGAGATGCCACGTGAGACGGGCAGAGACTGACATGAGATGCCACGTGAGACGGGCAGAGACTGACATGAGATGCCACGTGATCGGGCAGAGACTGATAATTATGAGATGCCACGTGAGACAGGCAGAGACTGACATGAGATGCCGTGAACTGATGAGTCTCGACACAGGACGCCAGATCAGTTTGACTGTCAAGTGTTGCTGAGAGACGTAAGAGTGTGCGTGGGTCTCTGTGCAAGAGTACGTGATAGTGCTCGTTGCTGTTTTGCATGCAAGCAGCCTTTTTATTTTTTGGTACAGAAGCATAATCTTTGGTAGGTTGTCGTACCTTGAAGGCGCCAAAGCGGTCTATTCTAAGTTGCACTGCTGAATACGACTCTGCATTTTCATTAGACGGTCCATTCTAAGTTGCACTGTGTCGCGTATAGTTAGCTAAAGTTGGAAATACTCTTCCTCGAGGAACGACGTAGTCGTCCTCGAGGGGAGAAGCAATTTAACTAACTGAGTTTACAATTAAACTCGACCACCACTCCTTGGGGGACACCACAAACAATCAAGCAATGTCAAAACAACAAGTGAATAATGACCACTGAATCGGCGATAAATTAAACAATCAAAGTTTAATCAATGAATAACCCCTCTGCTGCACTGGGCCGCAAGAGTAGGCACAACAAGATCAACAATGAAAGGTAATGGAGAAAAGAAATCAAAACAAAAGGGTATCAGCGGAAGCAAGATGGCGGATGACTTCCGCTGACGTAGCAGGCAAGAAAAAAAAAACAACAACAACAAATAATTCAAAGGGAAGGTGATTCACAAACCCTCAAACCATTGAAAAATCACACACAAGTAACAATAACTGCGTTACCGGTAACGAGTACTGTTCACAAGGTGACATCAGAAAAACCACCTTCCAATGCTCCTCCACAAAAATACACAAACTTGAAATTAATTCAAAAACCGTCTCTGAGAAAAAACCCTTCCAACCCCTCGTTCTAAAGCCCACGTATAGAACGAGACAATTCTCCCAAAGAGAAAACACAACCCCACACTTTAGTACCTATGAGAAGTTACAGCACACTTCAAACCCGAGAGAAGTTGCTATTGTCCACTATCCAACCATTTAACAACCCAATGTTAAATTAAAAAACCCAGAACCTTCCCACAAAATTACACGTTGCGGCAAGAAACACCAATTCCCCTGGAAAAGGATTTCCCGTCCCCACTCACAACCGCTTGGCCAAGCTACACACAGCAAGCCAAAGCAACAATTCCAGTCCGCATACTAATGAGTTAGACCCCCGCTGTCCTTCCCCCTTCCCCTTGCGCTGACCCACTTCCGCCCAAAGCCACGCAAGCCAGAAAACAGAGTGAAATTCAGACACGAGCGCTCAAACCACACGCTCCACCTTTCTCGCGCTGACCAGTCCTGCCCAAAACTCCCGCAAGTTATAAGACAGTTATCAGTAATTGAAATCGAGAAAAGGCAAAAGGTATTCTTACCCTTTTCGAAGTCCGGATAGATGCTCTTCCGGAATACACACACACACACCCAACCCCACAATAGAAAGCGCACAACCCCTACCCCATTCACTTCCGTCACTGAAAGCATACACTCACTGTCCGAGCACCGAGCTCCAGACTAGTCCAGTCCAGTGTAGACAAACGCAGGTAGTACGAAGAAAGGAGAACGCCCCTGCGTCCCCTCGTTGTGGCTGCGGGTGGCCTCCGTGCCCCTCTCCCGCCTTGAGGTTTTGCCGACGAGTGGCCCTAAGTCCCAGACCCGTCAGTCAATCGGAACGTCCAGTCGGATACAGTAGGAATTTCCCCCGGTCAGTCAGTTCCAGTACGAGCGACCCCATCCTAGACATGAGAATCAAATTGCCCCCTCGCACAGTTCTCGTTGCTTGTCCACGCAACCCTAGCTGCACACTCCACTGCAACGCACGGATGGAAGCGCTGGCGTCTTGACCGTCCTACATACCACTGTCCCTTGCGCTGACAGTGAGGCTACACCGTGTGGACTGTCACGCTGATTTCTCAGTGCCCCTTCGCTAAACCACCAAAAAAGCACACAGCTTAAATAAGTGAAGTACGTAGTTGCCTTGAACTACAGAAGCGACCACTACCCAGTCCTTCTACTATTTCACTGCCCCTTGCGCTGGCAGTAAGACTACCCATGTAGACTTGCTACACAGATTTCTCCGCGCCCCCTCGCTAAACCTATTTGCACACAGCTTAGGAAAAGACGAAGTACGTAGTTCCCAGAACTACAGGAAAAGTTACTTGCTCTTGAGACATTACCACCGTAGAGGAATGTGCACGCCGAGTGCACCGGAGTGTCGCTGGCCGACGGACGCTGGACACGCGTCACACGCATGGGGTTCTCGCTAACCCCAGCAGGAGGGTCGGTAGTGCACCGTAGGTAGGTAAGGTACAGAACCGTAGCACGTAGAAATGAACGAATAGATACCGAATGGACCCAGAATGGACAGCCTGCAAATACAAAACCAAGGCCTAATGAATACTCATATTTTCTCCTCCAAAAATTCACACAGAATTTTAAACTCAATGAGAAGTGATACGCTTTTGACCCGACCACGTGGTAGGAACTTCCCGCGCCCTGGCGAGTAAGTTTGATTTACCCATTCCCCAACTCATGAATGGAGTTACACTTCCCGACTCATAGAAAATGTGCATTTCTTTCAATTCTTACCAAAGAGATTGAGTTTACCATTTATAAAGACACACTTTCCCATCCCGGCTTTCGACTTCCTTCCCGCCCTTATCAACCGTTATTTCCCCCAAAGGCAAAGGATTGTCGCGAATTCTACATACCTCAAAAACTCGCAGGCCGTGTTCCCTCCAGAAACGAACTTTCCTCTCAGTCTCAATCAAGACTACTTTTCCACTCTCGTGACCGACCGACCGCGGCCCTCACGACGAGATTCTACAGCGAAGTGAAACTGCTTCGCCCGCCACCCTGTGGCTTTTGTTCATGGAGCTATCGCTCGCACAACCGCCCTTCATCCATCGATGATTTAGTCTGCCCGGAGAAGCTCCATCAGCACTGATTACAACTACGTCACGTGATCATCCTCCAATCACTGACTTTTATTTTTGCGTCCTTAGGTCCGTGTTTGGCCACATGTAAGCCCCGAACACATTCCAACGCACCCCAAACACCCCCTGAATAACACCCCAGGGGTTACTTTTCCCGCCGCTTGAAACCTATTATTAGAGATGCGGCAACCCTTGTTTCTGAGTGCGTAGCGGTGTCAATGCAATCTTACGCGCTGTCATCTACCCTTCATTATCACCCATAAGTAGCGTTCCGCGACACACTGAATTCTGAATGCATACCTGCATCCTCACTAGACGGTCCATTCTAAGTCGCAGGGAATTCTGAATGCATACCTGCATCCTCACTAGACGGTCCATTCTAAGTCGAAGTGAATTCTGAATGCATACCTGCATCCTCACTAGACGGTCCATTCTAAGTTGCAGGGAATTCTGAATGCATACCTGCATCCTCACTAGACGGCGTAAACTGCTCTTGGAAACTAGTCTCGACAGGAACAATAAGATTTCAAGACGAAGTTTTGCTGTCGAGATGAAGTCATGACTTCGCCATATCAATGTAATCATACCGCATGAAACTATGTAGCACGTAGCAAATTGCTTCGACTTGTTAGTGCTCTGTAGCGCATACAACACTTCTACGCTTCCCCATTCCCATTATCCAGATGTATTGCTTGCCTGCTTGCATTTCCCTTGAATGCCCTCACAAATGGTGGACACCGTGTTATTATGAAAACGCAATGTTTTTTTTCCCGATTTTGCCAGTCTTTCTCCTATTGGAGTCGTCAGGGTGATGGCATGGGAGAAAACGGGACCTATTTTCGCCCTGCAATAGTCCGAGTCTGGTTTACAAACGCCAACGTAGGACTTTTGTGTTTACACAGTTAACTTGTTGGAGCACCCTGCTGTCCGCCAGGAGTTTGCCGGTTCACTCCCCGTCTGAGATTCGAAACTTTTCTCTACTTTCTCTCCAGTGTGCAGTATAAGGTATTTTGTCCGATCACTTTGTCATATTTATAAGACATTTTATTTGAGTTGTGAGGATTGAATTCACCCAGGGACGGGTATTACTGCCTGATTAACTTCGAATTATCTCTATATAAAAGCATGTTCCTCGACTTACTTCAGTTTATCATAATACTGTAAGTTTACTGCACCCGATAGAGACAATCTGTTTTTGTCATATTTAAATAGAAACGGATCGTGCGATGCATCGGAAATCTCTTTGTGTTATCCTACGACTTGTAGGCCTTCTGTTCTCAGACAAGGTCACCTGTCGGTTTGTCATTATCGCCATTGAATGACATAAGAAGTGACATCTATCATAAGAAAAAACAACAACAACAGGTGTTACAGAAACAAAATAAAATACACAAGAAAATGCAAGGACATCGTAATAATACGTATTTTATTGCGACACTAGGAATAACGTTAAGGCAAATATCACATGAACAAATCAACAAGTTGATCACAGTTGGCTTATCAACATCAGTACAAAAATAAGCAGTAATGAACTTCAATAATAAAAATATTCATCATGATTCTAATAAACAAGTCCAAAACAATTGGAAAAAAGCACGGGGTAGGTGCAAGACCAAGAACATTTCATTCATTTTAGCGATGTTTTGACTGCTACCACTGCAGCAGCGGATTATTTTTAGCTACACGGTCAAGTCATTTGGCAACCTGTTCCTTGTTTCATACAAACGTGACTCGGCAGAGCAGGTCACGTGGTCGGCATGTCCAGTGTGCAGTGCAACAAGCCCAGACTTTTCCTCAACATTGACCTTTGCCACTTCGCCATTGGTTTTCACATGAAAAGTGTCATGACCTTTGCGGCTCAAAAGTCAAAGTGTTTACAGAACAACAAATCAGTTTTGTCCAATCTCAGTCTTCTTCAATTATCGTATGTCATTGCCACTTCCGTTTGGAAATCGTCATGGATTATTCTTTGTCAAGATGTGTCAGAAAAATTTTAATAACTGCTAAAAAATAAATCCCATTCTAGTATTTTTAATGACTTTAAAAATAGAAAGGAAACTGTCATGGTCAACGTTTGTCAGCATCTGTGTAAGGAGTGTTAATGGAAAGACGACTCCCATGATCTCGTGACGTCATAAATACTGTGTTCCTGGGCGCAGCTGCTGGTGGGACAGTACGCTCGCCTGACGGTATTCGTCTGTCAGACGACAGCAACAGCCCTGCTCGTCTCTCTACACGTACTCTCGCGATCTCATCCGGGCTTCTTGTCGCAACGCACAGGCAGACAAGGGTGGAGACGGGATGGAATGGGGATGGAAGGAGAGGGAAGTTCTGGGAAGGACAGGGATGGAGGAGGAAGGAGGGGGGAGGACTCAGCCAGGAAAACTTGCAGAAGAAGGCACATTCTGTGTAGCCTTGCAGGATACGGCAAAACAATTTATTGCAATGTTACAGAACAGTAATGCAACCTGATGTGTGTGTGTGTGTATATGTGTGTGTGTGTGTGTGTGTGAGAGAGAGAGAGTGAGTGAGTGGAGGGGGGTGCTCCGAGAAAAATTATCTCAGATGTAAGAAATCCTTTATTTTTCTTTTTAGTCTTATAAAACACTCTTTTATCATCGCCATACGAGTCGGTAATGAGTACATGTACTTTGGTGGCTCAGTCTGAAATGGATTGAAAAGAACTGCGACGAGCAGCTATTTTTTGCTTTCTTTCTTTGATCCGTGTCATGTCAAAAAGTCAGACTGGCGAGTGCCTTAGAAAAGTACAAACCTGCCTGTCTTCTCACAACCGAAAGACAGAGAATCAGCGAGGAACGGTCAGTCACAGTCTGACAGCGCCATGAACGAAGTAGCGTGAGACACGACACAGTCTACACATAGAAAACGACCGCTACGAAAACCTCGACGAAAATGAAAAAAGCTTTCGAAACACCACACTCTTCACGAGGTTATCACTCATAACCCGTTTCTTTTGACTGCCATTGATTATTTCTTTCCCCTTGCAATACGCCATATTAGCAACTGTAAAGTTATTACACGCGAAACTAATGGAACGAATTTACACTTATATTCATGTCACGGTGACGTGTTTGCAATACTTACATCAAGCCCGCAAGTTATTTTCGACCCACATAGTTCTTTGCTGACTACATCGATAGCGGTCCCTTCATTTCCAAACTAATTCTGCCGTAAAGTTATCAACTTCATCCACAGAAGTCGACGACTTTCCCTCTGAACGCTAGCGTATCAAGGTCACAATGCCATGTGTTTAGAACAGCAAATCTTCCAGCTACTACAGGAGCTGTGACACGCTCTTCCATTAGTCATTTCACCAGATAATACATGTACATATTGGCTATGTAATGCACTATTTCAGATTGTAATGGGCCAATGACCTGCACAATAAAATGGTTTGTCGTCGTCGTCGTCGTCATCTTTATATCATTTTGCCCAACTACTGAAGTAAAGAATGTATAGGCTAGTGCCTTTAAGTCAGCAAGCCATATGACGTCAGATTCTCTGCATTAAAAAGTCCTGGTCATCGGGTCCAACACAGTCTACTGCGTCCGAGCCCCCGTGGCACTCCTCTCTTTCCCACTCACGCTGCCTGCCCACAGTCGATGCCGTCCGAGCTAAATATATAAATGTAGAGCAGCTACAAAGCTGCAGCAAGAGTTTGCTAACGAAGGTTACATACTGTTAGGAAGATTGTTCACGACAAGGAACGTATCCCTTTATTATGAAAGGGAGGGAGAGAGAGAGAGAGAGAGAGAGAGAGAGAGAGAGAGAGAGAGAGAGAGAGAGAGAGAGAGAGAGAGAGAGAGAGGGTGGAAAGGAGGGGGAATCTCTGTGAAGAGCAACACCAGGAAGAAAGAGAAAGGAAGAGAGGCACGACGGTTGAACATGAATAGCACTGCAGGCGCGGACTTTGAGGAGAGGAGTGGGGACTGGTGTTTGGGAGACGGGTGGGGTGGGGTGAGATAGGGTGGGGATGGAGTGGGTTGGGGTGAGATAAAGTGGGGATGGAGTGGGTTGGGGTGAGATAGGGTGGGGATGGAGTGGGTTGGGGTGAGATAGGGTGGGGATGGAGTGGGTTGGGGTGAGATAGGGTGGGGATGGAGTGGGTTGGGATGAGGTGAGATAGGGTGGGGATGGAGTGGGTTGGGGTGGGGTGAGATAGGGTGGGGATGGAGTGGGGTGGGGTGAGTGAGATAGGGTGGGGATGGAGTGGGTTGGGGTGAGGTGGATATGGTGGGTGAGACTAGGAGGGAGGCCTCGGGCGATGGGGGAGGGCGGTGCTGGCGCGTGCGCGTTGGGGGGGCAGGCTGGCGCTTCTGGCTGCTTCTTTGGGCACTGGGGGCGCGGTTTGAGGTCTGAGGATGCGAGGGAACTGCGACTGGAACCACTCCTCGTACTCCTCCACCGTCATATCCACGATCTTCTCCCGGCAAAACTCCACGGCGGCCGAGACGTCAGGCGAGCAGATTTCCCAGTCTCGCAGGGTCTCCAAAGTCCTCAGGAACTTCAGCATGGACTGCTTGCTGCTGCTCTCCACCTGCACACCCAAGGTCAAAAGGTCAAGATCAGTCTGAACCGGTCGTAGGCAGGGTCAAGGACATGTGCTGCTGATGAAGTCAAACAAGACGAGCAAAATCCTGGCAGCAGAGTTCACTGAACACTGGCGAGCTTTTAAAGATGAAAAAAGAAGTTGGAGATAAATTATTCAAATGTGCATTATAATAACCAACAGAGTTTGCAGATGACCTGCAGTAGAAATTGAAGGAAGACAATGTTTAGTGCACATCTCATATCAATTAAAGGTAACAAAAAACAAACAGATTTACTTCAAGAACGGTACGTGCAATTATCATATTCACTATTTAGGAATATTGAAATGTTTCATAAAAACGAAAATACACAGTATACAAAGTTACACCTAATGATATACACATTAACTCTTCAAAACAAAACTGACAGTGTCTCTAGGGGTTTTATTGAATACAACTTAAATTTTATCTTTATCTTAGCTCTTGCTGTGTGCGCATGATGTGAAAGAATGTGCATATCAGTTTGGCGTTTATACATTACATTGAGAAAAATGTGAGAAAAATTGTAACAACGATTTCATTGATGGGAATCAATACCACAAGATACATCCTGGCGCGTGGCCGGGGAAAACCATCAGGGGTAGCAACAAAGGTACATCAACAGGCACAGTTCACGGCAAACAGGAAAAGCAAAGTGTTGAGAACATGCCATGGCTACGAACACGGGTAGGTGACCACCCTGAAAAGTGAGGGTTAGCGGCATGCAGTGCGGACTGTAAGCCAGGGCACCCATGCGTGGCCCCTATTAAGCACAGACTGCTTTCAGTCAGCCTCAGTCTCGGCTTGGCTCCGTGTACATGCTAGACGTCCACTTGTCCTGAACAGTCCACTTTAGACCATCGTGTCATATGGCAAGCAGAGAAACGAGTTGCCCAATGTCCACACATAAACCCTGATCAAAGTAGTCACTGGAGAGGTCACGCTCCAAAAAGAGATGGATTGACGAGAAGAAAAGTGAAAAATATAATTACATCAGTATTGCAGCCTATATATGTCATTTGAAGACGGATACAAAGAAGAATTCATTACAAATTTTCATTCATATCTCCCCCAAATATGTATGGGAATCTTGCGTCTTTAAGGGCGGCGTGTCCAATCGCAAAGTAAATAACAAAATGGACAAATTGGAAGTGGAGTGTTCAGGATCGGTGTATGTCGAGAGCGTGACAGCCGCTTGCCGTGACCGCTGTGGCCCTTCCTCACTGGACAATCTCATCACAGACTACACAGATACAAACAAAAATACGTACTTTTTGGTGGGTAAAGGCGTGCATACATCCTTCTTTAGTTGAGAACAAAGTTAGAGTTTTTCATAGTCACTGATGGCCAAAACCAGACGCTAGGGACCAGAAATACCGAGACACAAAATAGCAGGATCGTCTGCTGACTGAATCCTGCAGCCAATTACTGCAAAGTTAAACGAAAAGCTTCTCATATCGAATGAGAAAAAAGTACGACTTGCTCAGATAAAACGACGAAGATATGCTGTCGATCATCGAGGAGCCATCGCACCATTTCGACAAATCTGAGGCAAATGTTTTCTCGCCAGGCCATTTAAATTAGGACAAATGTAAACTCGTTCTGCCTTTAGCTTATTCTGAAGTTTACTTGCGTCATTTCCTGCTTGTCTTGTGCCCTACATGAAGTAAGTTCCGGGAGACCGGATCGTGAACAGGACGTGAACTGTGCATCGTCCTTTTTGAGATTGCTATCAATAGATCGCCCAGTGGGGAACGGCCTTTTCATAAGCTTCCAGCATACCTGTCACAACACGCGTCACATCACTCGCATTTCACAGAACAGGATGGAACTATGTCAAAAAGGTTACTTGTGGCTTTTGATCTGGAAAGATCCTAATGTTCATTAAAAGTTCTTCAAAATTTTCTCAAAAGGGAATACAAGTTTTTGTCATGATATTTCGGTACCAAAGGTTTCAAAGCGTTGACTCCATCTGAAGCACTACTGATTGCCGATTTAGTATCGGCAAACGCTCTCTCTCTCTCTCTCCCTCTCTCTCTCTCTCTCTCTCTCTCTCTCTCTCTCCTCTTCTATCTCTCTCTTCTCTCTTTCTCTCTCTTCTCTCTTTCTCTCTCTTCTCTCTCTTTCTCTCTCTTCTCTCTCTTCTCTCTCTTCTCTCTCCTCTCTCTCTTCTCCCTCCCCCCCTCTCTCTCTCTCTTTCTCTCTCTCCCTCTTCTCTCTCTCTCTTCTTTCTCTTCTCTTCTCCTCTCTCTTTTTCTCCTCTCTCTCTCTCTCTCTCTCTCTCTCTCTCTCTCTCTCTCTCTCTCTCTCTCTCTCTCCTCTCTCTCTCTCTCTCTCTCTCTCTCTCTCTCTCTCTCTCTCTCTTCATCCCTCCCCCAATACAAATCAACACATTTTAACTGTGAGTGCTTTCACTCCAACTACCTCTAACTACACACACAAAATCAGTTCGATTTCATAACGGCGAAATGTGGTAATCTAAGACCTAGATACTACAGTTTCGACAAAAATTGTTATCACTAGGCCAAAACAGTGAAACAAAAATCCTATTATATATTTGTGACGCTGACAACATGGGTTTGCAGCATCAAGCATTGCAGGACTGCACTACAACAGTGACGGTACGTAAGCCTGCAACATTACAAGCTCTGTCACGTCGGTCAGCAAGCCTCCGTGCTGACAGTCAGCCGTCCTTCTTTACCATCTACGTTTACACTAGGGTTAACAATCACTGTCTAATAATCATCTATACTCTTCCATCTTCTACCACGTCTACTGACAGTGACGTTCACACTAGGGTTTACAATCACTGTCTAATAATCATCTACACTCTTCCATCTTCTACCACGTCTACTGACAGTGACGTAGCCTGCGCACCATTGCAATTTCGGACTTGACCTGTAATGACAGATTCATCAATCATCACATTTCACGGGAACTCTCTCGATGCATAGGGTAGGTCTCACATGGGGAGGAACCACAACGTCGTTCCAATCAGAAACCAAAGCGTGGTCACACGGGTTTATCTGCTCATCACACACACGCAAACAAACACACGCATTAGACCAGTCACGTGCTAGCTAGCAGTGCTCTATCACGTGACACTGCAGGGTGAGTCCACTTTGGACTTAGGGAGCGAGAGGTTGCAGTCACAGGAGAGACGGGGAATACCTGCTGGAGCTGATGCTTAGTGGACATTCGTTTGCCCCTTCCAGGCTGAGCAGCACAAGAAAGGGAAAGGTCAGGGATCATACGACGATCAATTTCAAGGTTGTAACTTCTGACCTGTATATAGCGTAGAGGTGAGGAGCCGGTGTCAGACTATAAAAGGCTAACCTGGAAAAAAAGAAAACAGAAAAAAGTGACCGGAGTCTGACCAGATTGTATTCTCTTGTGAGAAAAGTTGGCCCTGAAGAGGGCCGTTTCTAGAGCAGTCATAGGCTTCTAGAGCAGTCGTAGGCGAGCTTTCGGAGGGGATACTCCTTCTTCAGGCCAAGTGGTAAGGGACTGGCAGGCGTAGGGTTTAAATAGGGGACAATCAGGACTGGCGGAGGCTTGTGCAACGCAAGTCCTCCGAGAGAAGCAGGAGTGGACAGGTTGCACAAGCCTCCGCCACTCCTGTTTGTCCCCTATTTAAACCCTACGCCTGCCAGTCCCTTACCACTTGGCCTGAAGAAGGAGTATCCCCTCCGAAAGCTCGCCTACGACTGCTCTAGAAGCCTACGACTGCTCTAGAAACGGCCCTCTTCAGGGCCAACTTTTCTCACAAGAGAATACAATCTGGTCAGACTCCGGTCACTTTTTTCTGTTTTCTTTTTTTCCAGGTTGACCTGTATATAAGTACCGTGCGCAGCCGCCTGTCGCTTGGTCGCGAGAAATCACTCTTATTCCCGCGGTTTTTCGTCGATTGGTTACCTATAAATAGGATCCACTGTAATCGGTGCGCGTTGCCTTTTGATTCCAACTAATTTATAAGTCGACGTTCTGATAACGTAATTGTTTCAATCTTTTCGAAATGTTAATGTAAAGGTGAACAAAAGTTTGGATAATGAATTCTACCTGTAAACTTACCTCTTGATTAAGACATTTTACTGAGGATAACGGATTATCTTGCAAATTGTGCGCGTGAAGAACTACTGCTGCGTCCAAAATTACGTAGGCCTATTTTCACGCCACGGAATTTTTCAACAGCCAACCGGAAGAAATACAACTGCAGAGAAAACAATATGTACGCACCTATTTTTAAACAACCAATCAGCGGCTGGCTTCGCACGGCATATAGTTATTGTCTGACTTCTGTGCAGACTTTTCCACCGTACGCAAATCTCTTTGCGCTTTGCCTTGATTACCTCCTTGACTGACAGGCCAAACAGATACCAGTTCGCAACAAGCAGCGAACAAAGGTAACAGGCAGATAGAGGGACACACGCTCAGGAACCAATAGAAGGTACGGGTTCTGCATAGCAACTTATCATCCATGACTGGGGTTCAGACCGCTTCATACTTTACCCCGCGATCATATGGCCACTTATTTAATTAATCACTCCTTCACTAGTACTTGACGACAACCACACATGTGGATAGGACGCACACAGAAATACAAACATGGTTTTCACGTCCTTTGGAGAATATCAGCCCTCAGTTGATTTCCTGACCTATTAAGACTCCACAGAACTGTCTTCACTGCAAGGAGCGTGACTGCAGACCTCGATATTTCAGTCATTAAGAAACCCTAGTATTTCCTCTCTGCTACCTTTGGTTCCAACAATTCATTTCAACACTCTTAGAACATTTATGACATGCACTCTCCGAAGATGCCCTTAGGTTTTGGCACGTGCTGACTTTTGTAATCCATCCCTTAATGAACATTTGGGTTTTCAAAATATGTTTCAAGCTAACTTTTAGAGTAAAGCACTATTTTTCGTGTATTACCTCTTAAGTTTATCTTTCTTAAGTTGCTTTATTACTTAACTTTGGCTTTTCCTCAGAAAGTACATGCCAACCATTTGCTGAGCACATATCTGCATTAGAGGACCTTGTCTTTCAATTTCAAATTCACTTTGCATCATACTACCTGTTCAGGATACATGAAAAATACATCATCCGTGGTTTGAGGTATAGTAACCTGTACGGTATATCCTTTGCTCCGCAGTATATTTTATCAACGTGGTTTCAATAATGTCTGAAGGGTAACAACATCAACAAAACAACAACAACAATAACGATGATGATGACGACGACGACGACGACAACGACGACGACGACGACGACGATGATGATGATGATGATGATGATGATGATGATGATGATGATGATGATGATGATGATGATGATGATGATGATGATGCTGAATGCAAAATTAATATGATTATTTCATCTATAGTATTATTAAGTGGTTACTTTAACCTATGTCCTAAAATAATGTTTTGATATTAAAGGGCGTTATGTCAAGCAAATGTCGGTAATGATTTAATGTAATGCTAAAGGATGCTACGAACTGTTAAAGTACTGAACGCACATCAAAATATGCATTGCTACATA
>JAWQFJ010031388.1:0-2500 GCA_034096865.1 Theodoxus fluviatilis
CGAGCTGGTCAGGCTGGACCCCTGGAAGTGTACGAGTTAGTGATAGCCCACTCGCTTGCACCTCTCTCAAAAAGGGTCAGACATGACACACCAAGGCCTTGGACGTCAGTTCTCCCAGTCTATAATTCATGACGTCTGGAGATAAACAATCGACGCCTAAGTCAGGCAACACAGCCATAACAGTCTATAAAACTGGAGACCTTCCGTGACTACTCGTCTGCCTCATCGTGGTGCGGTGCTCCGTACTCTGTGACCCGTGATCCTTCCTAAGCCTGTTTCATCATCTCTTTAAGTTCTCATAGTGCTAACCCTATACTCTGTAAGCACATAGCTTTAAATAGCCAACTTACTCGGACACTAAGCCGCAAGGCAACGAATCCAAGCCAGCGGCCAAACCTGAGCGTTCACCAGTGCCGACGCGAAAATCCGTGTTAATACATGACAGCCTATCAACAACTATTTGAAAGATTCTAAATAAACAATCCCAATGCAACTCCACCGTTGGAAAAGTGCATGATGAATCAAGCACACACCGCGCCAATGACTGAATACTCCAAAAGCTAGCGTATAGCTAGACAATGAATGGACACGGAAAAAGATTAAGGCGCAAATAAAATCAGCATACTGTAATCATCATTTTACCATTAATATATAATTACAACCAGAGGCAGGGCCATATAAGGGCTAGTTGATAGAGGATCAACACATTGTATAAGATTCAAACTACAAACAATACCAATGGTACATTTAAATGAATAACTCTAAAAATTAGGTGTGATTCAAACACGCACACAAGGTCGAGGAAACGACCAGGGAAGGCAGTGCTGCGCGACATATACCTTCCTAACAGCAGCGAGGGTGCAAGCGAAACACGCAGTGTATTGCACATCCAATATCAACAATCTCATTGTTTCCTGTTTTGCAGCCTCCTCGTGCATCGGTTTAGCCGATGTGATTACCGTGTCTCGACGATCGTACTCTAGAGTGTGAAGCAAACCGCGGAGCTCTTCAAGTAAGACCAGGCAAAAGCTGGAACTGCTTACCTGACCAACTTTGTTTCTACACCCTACCCCCCCCCCCCCGCCCTATTTCCAATTCACTAGAACTAATGTGCAACCACGAGATGAACCATGCTGAACTACCCTTCACATGGCCACGGTGGAGTACAGCTTTTGGAAATAATATATTCAACGTGGATTATCAAGGGGTTCATTGACTGCTTGAGAATGGTAAGTATGGGGAGTTTGAAGCTCATCTATTCTCTCCATTCTGCACACTACACCATACAGTACTGCGGTTCTTGTTGTGTATTTGGTTTTTTAATGTACAAGCACAGATGTAATTTTGTTCCCAAAGACAAATAAAGAATGCTCACCAGCGCTGAGAAACCCGTATGAAATTGATACAGAAACGTTGGTCCCACGAAGATGATATTCTGAAACGTTGAATATAGACAGATTCATGCCTGAATACATTTAAAAGTTGCCTTTTCTGTCAGTCTTATTCTGCTAAACTGTCTTGTCTGCCGTCTATCCATCCGTCCATGAAAATCGACAAACATCTCTTTGATTTTGAAAATGCATTTATAATCACATCAGTTCTATCATATCAGCCAGCAAGTCTCATGTCACTGTCTGCAAAAGCCGACTCGTCCTTTCAAAAAGAAAAGTCCAGTGAAGACGTAACTTCTGCCAACAGTCTCGTTATGTTTCTACCGTCACATGATATCAAAGATTATAGGTAATCTTTGATGATATGCAGTCATTCGCCAGCAAGGGAGCATTGGGGGAAATGCACACAGCTCAGGAGGGTGGGGATGTGGAAAACCAGTGGAGGGAGGAGGTGTGGAATGGGGGAAGGATGTGTCAGCTTTGATCATGGATGGACAGAACACCAGTTTTCCCATCTAAACATCAGAAACAAGAAGGGCAAAGCCCATACGACTCACATACTTGACTTTGAACTTTACATGACATTGACCTTTACATGACGTTGACCTTCACGTGACCTTCAAGGTCAAATCAAACAACTAAACCTAGCAATTACATCATACATTAAGAACTGCTTCACACATTTTCCCTACCAGAGAGTTATAGAGAGAAAGTTAAAGATATAGAGATAAATAGAGAGAGAGAGAAGGAGAGAGAGAGAGAGAGAGAGAGAGAGAGAGAGAGAGAGAGAGAGAGAGAGAGAGAGAGAGAGAGAGGGAGAGTTTTGAGTGCCTACGTCATGTCATTCTAAAGTTTTTTTACGTCACGTGTTGCATCATTTATGTTTGTCTGTAACGTTCACTGAAGAAGGGCGTGTGCCCGAAAGACTTTGATTTTGGTGTTTGTCGTGTGTTTGTTTCTTATTGATAGTTTAAAAATATGTAAACAATCCAACTTTAAAGAGCTCCTGTGACCTTGACCTTGAAGCAAGGTCAATCAAACTGGTATCAAAAGATAGGGATTACTTTGCCCTATATACCATATATAGGTCCGGTATCCAATCTCAAAAA
>JAWQFJ010031388.1:5000-41552 GCA_034096865.1 Theodoxus fluviatilis
GTTGATTAAACTGACATCACATTGTAAGAAATTTTGCAAGCAAGCGCAGATTTCTGTCCCCGAGATACCCGCATGATTTACACAAACACAACAATGATGCAGCTACAAAACAATTCTAGTTTAATAAATTAATGTATCGGTGTTTCAAGGGCATTGGGGATTTTCTCCCTAGAGGTTTGTGCCTCAGCAAGATGAAGTTCGTCAGCTGTTTTGTGCAGTGTTTTTCATGCGAGGCCCATGTTCACCTCAAAGATAACAATTCAGTAGCCTACATAGAGAATACACAGGCGAACGTGCCTATTTCAAAATATAGGGGGGGGGGGGGGGGGGGAACCCGGTGAGTGACAATTTTCCAGTTAGTACGCCATGCTTGCTTAACATTTTGTTAACGGTTTAGGGTCACCGGCCAGGAAGGGCAGAGCCGTCGGAAAACATGTGTCATGGGCAAAACGCAATGCGTATCCGGCCATACAAAATACACACGTACTAATGGCCAATTCCTCACGTTCCACACTGATGCCCTCAGCGTGCGTCGCTGTGGCAGCCAATCGCGGTTGGTATTAATGGAGCAAGAGCATCAGTGGTGCTCTGTAACAGGGAGATATTTTCGTCGTGTGGACAGAGTCAGTGTGGAAAGTGTGCAATCGGATCGTGTAAGACGGCCTTAAAGGTAACGGTGTCTTTTTTAAAATCGCGACTTTTCATCTATTCAAATCGCATGCTTTCCCACCTAGTTATCGAGCTATATTCTTCCGTATACCATCACCATATCAACTTCTTGAGGAGTAAGAAACAAGGTTGTAGATAAACGCACCAGAGATGATTATATTTAGTAATAATGCTTTTCTGCCCTCACAAATACCTGGTTGCAACTGTTGTTGGGTATAAAAAGTGCGAGCTTATAATATCCTTTATCAAAGATGCAGATACATACAGCTTCAAAGGCAGACGACCAAACTCTAAAGCACTGACCACATAACAGGAAGCCAGCATTTTAACATCTATCCTTAAATGAGTGTACACAATGTCATGCCGTGCGCAGTGTGTGCAATGGATGTGGTGAAGTTTTTAACTTGGCAAACATGCTGAGCGACAAAAGGTTCTCGGAACAGAACTTTTCCTTATTTTCACCACCGCCTTATTATCTCCAAGCTCAAGATCCGCATTCAGCCTAAACGACGCCCCCAAGGGAAAAAGGCCCCCAAACGGCTGAATGTTGCCAAGCTGAAGACCGCCAGCTGCAAGCAGTCCTTTGTGGAAGCTCTGGAAGAGCGCTTGAAATCCACCTCTCTGGACAACCAGAATGTGGAGGCAGATTGGGCGGCACTCAGAGAGCTGATTTACACCACAGCTACAGAGACCCTGGGGCTCCAGACCAGGAAACACAAGGACTAGTATGATGAGAACTGCGAAGACATCAAGCAGTTACTGGATGAGAAACACCACCTCCACCAAGCTTGCCTCAATAACCCCAAGTCCACGGCAAGGAGAGATGCGTTCTACAACATACGCAGAACTGTACAGCAAAAGCTCCGTCAGATGCAGGACGATTGGCTCAGCAACAAAGCCGACGAGATCCAAGGCTATGCAGACAGGCGTGACTATAAGAACTTCTACAACGCCTTGAAAGAAGTGTATGGCCCCACGTCCTCAGGATCAAACCCCCTCCTCAGCGCAGACGGTAACACACTCATCACAGACAAAGAGAAGATCTTGGAGAGGTGGGCCGAACATTTCGACAACGTCCTAAATCGCCCTTCGACAATCAACGAAGAAGCCATCAATCGTCTCCCCCAAGTGCCCACCAACGAAGCACTGGATGACCCCCCAACCTTGCTTGAGACCCAGAAAGCAATTTGTCTTCTCTCCAGTGGCAAAGCACCTGGTTCAGACGCCATACCAGCTGAGGTCTACAAGGAGGGGGGAACAGCCCTGACTGAAAGGCTCCACCAGCTGTTTCTCTTGACGTGGGAGCAAGAGACGATTCCGCAGGATTTCAAAGATGCCTCCATCATACATCTCTATAAGCGAAAAGGAAATAGACAGGCTTGTGACAACCACAGAGGCATATCACTGCTTTCTATCGCAGGAAAGATCCTTGCCAGAATCCTGCTCAACCGCCTCACAGCCCACCTTGACCAAGGACTCCTGCCTGAAAGTCAGTGTGGATTCCGAAAAGAACGAGGAACCATCGACATGGTGTTCGCTGCCAGGCAGCTGCAAGAGAAATGTCAGGAGCAGAACTCCGACCTGTTCTCCACCTATGTTGACCTGACCAAGGCTTTTGACACCGTTAGCAGAGAGGGCCTGTGGAAGATCATGGCCAAGTACGGTTGCCCAAGGAAATTCATCGTCTTGGTGCAACAATTCCACGAGGGCATGCAGGCCAGAGTCCAGGACAGCGGAGAGTCATCTGACCCTTTCCCAGTCACAAACGGGGTCAAGCAGGGCTGCGTCCTGGCACCAACACTGTTTAGCCTCATGTTTTCCGCCATGCTGTCAGAGGCCTTCAGAGACGAGGACGTTGGTGTCAACCTGAGGTACCGCACAGACGGCAAACTGTTCAACCTGCGGAGGCTCCAGGCAAAAAACAAGGTTATGACAGACATCATCAGAGATCTGCTGTTTGCTGATGACTGTGCCCTCAACGCTGTCTCAGAAGCCGACATGCAACGAAACGTTAACCTGTTCTCCAGCGCCTGCACAAACTTTGGTCTGACGATCAGTACAAAGAAGACTGAAGTCCTCCATCAGCCCGCACCTGGAAAGCCCTACGTTGAGCCCAACATCACTGTCAATGGCCAGAGACTAAACACAGTGAACCGTTTCACATACGTAGGCAGCACACTGTCTCAGAATGTTACCATCGATGACGAAGTGAACATCAGGATTGCCAGAGCCAGCTCCACTTTTGGCAGGTTATACCCAAATGTCTGGAACAGAAGAGGCATTACCATTCAGACCAAGCTGAAAGTATACAGGGCAGTGGTGCTCCCCACACTGCTAAAAGCTTGTGAAACATGGACTGTCTATCAACGCCATGCTAGAAAACTGAACCACTTTCACACAACAAGCCTCAGGAAGATCCTCGGCATGAAGTGGCAGGACAAAATTCCAGACACAGTGGTACTGACCAAAGCAGGTCTCCCCAGCATCTTCACCCTCCTGATGCAGTACCGGCTTCGCTGGGCAGGGCACGTAGTCCGAATGCCAGACGAGAGACTGCCAAAGAGACTCTTCTATGGCGAGCTCCAGCATGGCCAGCGGTCCCACAGTGGGCAAAAGAAGCGCTTCAAAGACACCCTGAAAGCCTCACTGAAAGCTTTTGCCATCAACCCAGACACGTGGGAACGAGCTGCAATGGACCGATCCACCTGGCGCTCTTCCATCCACAAAGGTGCCAAGACATGCGAGGCAAACAGGATCACTGCCGCAGAAAAGAAGAGGCAAGCCCAAAAGGCCCGTGCTGTCAACCCTCCTTGAGTCGTCCCACTCGTCTCATGTCCCTTCTGTTCCCGAACCAACCGTGCCAGGATCGGCCTCGCCAGCCATCTGCGCACGCACAGACAGAGCCAGTCCCAGCAACCCCCTGGATGACTAGAGTGGTCCTCGTCGACTCGACAGACGAACAACACACAGATACATACAGCTTCAAAGGCAGACGACCACATTCTAAAGCACTGACCACATAACCGGAAGCCAGCATTTTAACATGTACTTTTTCATGAATGCACACAATGTCATGCCGTGCGCAGTGTGTGCAATGGATGTGGTGAAGTTTTTAACTTGGCAAACATGCTGAGCGACAATAGGTTCGCGGAACAGAACTTTTCCTTATTTTTATCTTGATTTAAAGCGTTGCTGCTCTTGAAAACATTTGAACGCCAGACAGCTCTCCAAGGGCGCAAACCTCCGCCAAAGAAGTCACAACACAATGTGGCAAAAGTGAGGCAGTGTGTTCTGCGTGCCGTGCATGAGGCTCCATAACGGTTTTAGCGCTGCTAGTGGTTCATGGAGGTACGCCTGTGATGCGGATTGTATAATTTATGAATTTGTACCAGTAAACTCATGAACGTTACTTTTCAACGCTTTGCAGCAATTGAATAGACGGCTGTCCGCCCATGGCCTGTATTATTCGGGCAGCATGTTCTGCAATCCAGGTCTGACGCTAAGAGGTGTAGTTAATTTTTGCGTCGCGCCTGCCAGCGGTCTCGTACTGGGGATCGCATACGCTTGCTGGCGGTCTCATAGTGTGGAACGCATACACCTGCTAGCGGTCTCATAGTGGGGAACGCATACGCCTGCTAGCGGTCTTGTAGTGTGGAACGCATACGCCTGCTAGCGGTCTTGTAGTGGGGAATGCATACGCCTGCTAGCGGTCTCATAGTGGGGAACGCATACGCCTGCTAGCGGTCTCAAAGTGGGGAACGCATACGCCTGCTAGCGGTCTTGTAGTGTGGAACGCATACGCCTGCTAGCGGTCTCATAGTGTGGAACACATACGCCTGCTAGCGGTCTTGTAGTGGAGAACGCATACGCCAGCTAGCGGTCTTGTAGTGTTTAACGCATACGCCTGCTAGCGGTCTTGTAGTGTGGAACGCATACGCCTGCTAGCGGTCTCATAGTGGGGAACGCGTACGCCTGCTAGCGGTCTCATAGTGGGGAACGCATACGCCTGCTAGCGGTCTTGTAGTGTGCAACGCATACGCCTGCTAGCGGTCTCATAGTGGGGAACGCATACGCCTGCTAGCGGTCTCATAGTGGGCAACGCATACGCCTGCTAGCGGTCTCATAGTGGGGAACGCATACGCCTGCTAGCGGTCTCATAGTGTGGAACGCATACGCCTGCTAGCGGTCTCATAGTGTGGAACGCATACGCCTTCTAGCGGTCTCATAGTGTGGAACACATACGCCTGCCAGCGGCCTCATATTGGGCAACGCATACGCCTGCTAGCGGTCTCATATTGGGCAACGCATACGCCTGCAAGCGGTCTCATAGTGTGGAACGCATACCTGTGCTAGCGGTCTCATAGTGGGGAACGCATACGCCTGCTAGCGGTCTTGTAGTGGGGAACGCATACGCCTGCTAGCGGTCTCATAGTGGGGAACGCATACGCCTGCTAGCGGTCTCATAGTAGGCAACGCATACGCCTGCTAGCGGTCTTGTAGTGTGGAACGCATACGCCTGCTAGCGGTCTCATAGTGGGGAACGCATACGCCTGCTAGCGGTCTCATAGTGGGGAACGCATACGCCTGCTAGCGGTCTCATAGTGTGGAACGCATACGCCTGCTAGCGGTCTTGTAGTGTGGAACGCATACGCCTGCTAGCGGTCTCATAGTGTGGAACGCATACGCCTGCTAGCGGTCTCATAGTGTGGAACGCATACGCCTGCTAGCGGTCTCGTAGTGTGGAACGCATACGCCTGCTAGCGGTCTCATAGTGTGGAACGCATACGCCTGCTAGCGGTCTCATAGTGGGGAACGCATACGCCTGCTAGCGGTCTTGTAGTGGGAACGCATACGCCTGCTAGCGGTCTCATAGTGGGGAACGCATACGCCTGCTAGCGGTCTCATAGTGGGCAACGCATACGCCTGCTAGCGGTCTTGTAGTGGGGAATGCATACGCCTGCTAGCGGTCTTGTAGTGTGGAACGCATACGCCTGCTAGCGGTCTTGTAGTGTGGAACGCGTACGCCTGCTAGCGGTCTCACAGTGGGGAACGCATACGCCTGCTAGCGGTCTCATAGTGGGCAACGCATACGCCTGCTAGCGGTCTTGTAGTGGAGAACGCATACACCTGCTAGCGGTCTCGCAGTGTGGAACGCATACGCCTGCTAGCGGTCTCATATTGGGGAACGCATACGCCTGCTAGCGGTCTTGTAGTGGAGAACGCATACGCCTGCTAGCGGTCTCATAGTAGGCAACGCATACGCCAGCTAGCGGTCTCATAGTGGGGAACGCATACGCCTGCTAGCGGTCTTGTAGTGGGGAACGCATACACCTGCTAGCAGTCTTGTAGTGGGGAACGCTTACGCCTGCTAGCGGTCTTGTAGTGTGGAATGCATACGCCAGCTAGCGGTCTCATAGTGGGCAACGCATACGCCTGCTAGTGGTCTCATAGTGGGCAACGCATACGCCTGCTAGCGGTCTCATATTGTGGAATGCATACGCCTGCTAGCGGTCTCATAGTGTGGAACGCATACGCCTGCTAGCGGTCTTGTAGTGGGGAACGCATACACCTGCTAGCAGTCTTGTAGTGGGGAACGCATACACCTGCTAGCGGTCTTGTAGAGTGGAACGCTTACGCCTGCTAGCAGTCTCATAGTGTGGAACGCATACACCTGCTAGCGGTCTTGTAGTGGGGAACGCATACGCCTGCTAGCGGTCTCATAGTGGGGAACGCATACGCCTGCTAGCGGTCTCATAGTGGGGAACGCATACGCCTGCTAGCGGTCTCATAGTGGGAACGCATACGCCTGCTAGCGGTCTGATATTGGGGAACGCATACGCCTGCTAGCGGTCTTGTAGTGTGGAACGCATACGCCTGCTAGCGGTCTTGTAGTGCGGAACGCATACGCCTGCTAGCGGTCTTGTAGTGCGGAACGCATACGCCTGCTAGCGGTCTCATAGTGGGGAACGCATACGCCTGCTAGCGGTCTCATAGTGGGGAACGCATACGCCTGCTAGCGGTCTCATAGTGGGGAACGCATACGCCTGCTAGCGGTCTCATAGTGGGAACGCATACGCCTGCTAGCGGTCTCATATTGGGGAACGCATACGCCTGCTAGCGGTCTCATAGTGTGGAACGCATACGCCTGCTAGCGGTCTCATAGTGGGGAACGCATACGCCTGCTAGCGGTCTTGTAGTGTGGAACGCATACGCCTGCTAGCGGTCTTGTAGTGCGGAACGCATACGCCTGCTAGCGGTCTTGTAGTGTGGAACGCATACGCCTGCTAGCGGTCTTGTAGTGCGGAACGCATACGCCTGCTAGCGGTCTTGTAGTGTGGAACGCATACACCTGCTAGCGGTCTGATATTGGGGAACGCATACGCCTGCTAGCGGTCTTGTAGTGTGGAACGCATACGCCTGCTAGCGGTCTTGTAGTGCGGAACGCATACGCCTGCTAGCGGTCTCATAGTGGGGAACGCATACGCCTGCTAGCGGTCTTGTAGTGTGGAACGCATACGCCTGCTAGCGGTCTCGTAGTGTGGAACGCATACGCCTGCTAGCGGTCTCATAGTGTGGAACGCATACGCCTGCTAGCGGTCTCGTAGTGTGGAACGCATACGCCTGCTAGCGGTCTTGTAGTGTGGAACGCATACGCCTGCTAGCGGTCTCGTAGTGTGGAACGCATACGCCTGCTAGCGGTCTCATAGTGTGGAACGCATACGCCTGCTAGCGGTCTCATAGTGTGGAACGCATACGCCTGCTAGCGGTCTCATAGTGTGGAACGCATACGCCTGCTAGCGGTCTCATAGTGTGGAACGCATACGCCTGCTAGCGGTCTTGTAGTGGGCAACACATACGCCTGCTAGCGGTCTCATAGTGGGGAACGCATCCGCCTGCTAGCGGTCTCATAGTGTGGAACGCATACGCCTGCTAGCGGTCTCATAGTGTGGAACGCATACGCCTGCTAGCGGTCTCATAGTGCGGAACGCATACGCCTGCTAGCGGTCTCATAGTGTGGAACGCATACGCCTGCTAGCGGTCTCATAGTGGGGAACGCATACGCCTGCTAGCGGTCTCATAGTGTGGAACGCATACGCCTGCTAGCGGTCTCATAGTGTGGAACGCATACGCCTGCTAGCGGTCTCATAGTGTGGAACGCATACGCCTGCTAGCGGTCTCATAGTGTGGAACGCATACGCCTGCTAGCGGTCTCATAGTGTGGAACGCATACGCCTGCTAGCGGTCTCATAGTGGGGAACGCATACGCCTGCTAGCGGTCTTGTAGTGTGGAACGCATACGCCTGCTAGCGGTCTTGTAGTGTGGAACGCATACGCCTGCTAGCGGTCTCATAGTGGGGAACGCTTACGCCTGCTAGCGGTCTTGTAGTGTGGAACGCATACGCCTGCTAGCGGTCTCATAGTGCGGAACGCATACGCCTGCTAGCGGTCTCATAGTGGGGAACGCATACGCCTGCTAGCGGTCTTGTAGTGTGGAACGCATACGCCTGCTAGCGGTCTTGTAGTGTGGAACGAATACGCCTGCTAGCGGTCTCATAGTGGGGAACGCTTACGCCTGCTAGCGGTCTTGTAGTGAGGAACGCATACGCCTGCTAGCGGTCTTGTAGTGTGGAACGCATACGCCTGCTAGCGGTCTTGTAGTGTGGAACGCATCCGCCTGCTAGCGGTCTTGTAGTGGGGAACGCATACGCCTGCTAGCGGTCTCATAGTGTGGAACGCATCCGCCTGCTAGCAGTCTTATAGTGGGGAACGCATCCGCCTGCTAGCGGTCTCATAGTGTGGAACGCATCCGCCTGCTAGCGGTCTCATAGTGCGGAACGCATACGCCTGCTAGCGGTCTCATAGTGGGGAACGCATACGCCTGCTAGCGGTCTCATAGTGGGGAACGCATACGCCTGCTAGCGGTCTTGTAGTGGGGAACGCATACGCCTGCTAGCGGTCTTGTAGTGGGGAACGCATACGCCTGCTAGCGGTCTTGTAGTGGGGAACGCATACGCCTGCTAGCGGTCTTGTAGTGTGGAACGCATACGCCTGCTAGCGGTCTTGTAGTGGGGAACGCATACGCCTGCTAGCGGTCTTGTAGTGGGGAACGCATACGCCTGCTAGCGGTCTCATAGTGGGGAACGCATCCGCCTGCTAGCGGTCTCATAGTGGGGAACGCATCCGCCTGCTAGCGGTCTCATAGTGTGGAACGCATTCGCCTGCTAGCGGTCTTGTAGTGGGGAACGCATACGCCTGCTAGCGGTCTTGTAGTGGGGAACGCATACGCCTGCTAGCGGTCTTGTAGTGGGGAACGCATACGCCTGCTAGCGGTCTTGTAGTGGGGAACGCATACGCCTGCTAGCGGTCTCATAGTGGGGAACGCATCCGCCTGCTAGCGGTCTCATAGTGGGGAACGCATCCGCCTGCTAGCGGTCTCATAGTGTGGAACGCATTCGCCTGCTAGCGGTCTTGTAGTGGGGAACGCATACGCCTGCTAGCGGTCTTGTAGTGGGGAACGCATACGCCTGCTAGCGGTCTTGTAGTGGGGAACGCATACGCCTGCTAGCGGTCTTGTAGTGGGGAACGCATACGCCTGCTAGCGGTCTCATAGTGGGGAACGCATCCGCCTGCTAGCGGTCTCATAGTGTGGAACGCATTCGCCTGCTAGCGGTCTTGTAGTGGGGAACGCATACGCCTGCTTGCGGGACACGCACTGCGTGGCCTTTGGTATGGGTAATAACATTTTTGTTCATGGTTGTAATTCCAAAACGAGATAACAGATAACCTCCAAAATGTAATGGATTGATTCTTGGGGGAAAACCCTGACGTTGCACCGAATTTAATCAAAATCCGTCTAAAACTATAAAAAAGAAGACATTTCATTGAAGAACGAACAAACAAGAGAACGAACAAAACAAACTAAACGAGGGAAAACATGCCCCGCGTTCTGTTGTAGAGCAAACGTAGAGCAGATCAACTCCGATAAGATTTACACATCCCCCCACAACAGTTACAGTAGTATTGATTAGTTTGTTTTTTTATGACTTTAAATAGCACATTATCATAATTTTTAAAAAGTAAAGATTTCTGGATGTCCTCTTTGGATACATGAATTCTCAAAACGATTTCACATTCAGTTTTACCCCTCTTGCTCGAAGAGACGACTTAATGAAAGCATCAGGGTCGATTTAACATGGATGATAGAAGGGAGATAACCATCACCAATCATAAAAGAAGGTAAAGGGAAATCTCAAAATGTGTGTCGTCTGCTACTTCGTTACCACCGGCACGCGTATAAATGTCGACGTTCACTACAGATTACAAACTTTGACAAACAATCAATCTGCCATGGTTATGAGAGCACTAAAATATGAGTTTCTTCGAAATTTCAAAGCAAGTGGCACGTCTGCCACTTCCATGGCTGTAAACTCCATGGCTCGAAGTGTGTTTCTCTTGCAAATTCGTGGAGTGACTTCCATTTAACTCGATGATTAGCCAATCAAATTCAACTGGAGGCGCTGTATTTTCATCGTTGCTAGGTACAGCAGGTGGCACACTAGTGAAGCAGTTAAAGCGTCTTCTGCCTTAGGGCGCGTTTGTTAGGCCCAAGATCTCAAGATTCTCCCTAAATAGCTAGTCGAGGGCGGGTGAGACGCTCCTTTGCTAGAAAAACGGCCAATCATCAACTGGCAGGGCGGAAGAACATGGCTGCGTCCTGGCGCCAGAGTCGATGAAGAAGTTGCCGATAGACGAAATAACTGACGATACAGATAATATTATCACAACAGTTTTTCACTTCATAGAACACACCATGGTGTCATATCGAATGGCACGGGAACTTTTTCAACGAAAAAAAGCAACCCGGGTTCAACTGTAGACAATTTTGTCAAAAATGTTAGGCCTCGATTCGTTTCGATCAATTCAAGGGACATAATAATAACAATTCATAGAGCGTACGTATACGGTGCTGCGTGTTTGCAAGGGGGGGAAAATGTTCGACACTGTATGTCCAGAAATAACCTATACACCTACTCCTCAAGATATACAAATGAACACTCGAATAGCAAATACTTCCGTGTACGTATACTTTCCTTCTCGGACTCTGAGTAGTACATGTAACCCCCATAATAGTTAGCAAGCAAACCCATTATTGTGAGGGTACACAAAGGCAAAGATCTTGTATGGTTAAAGGGAACTAAATCTTGTAGATGTAACCTAACAAGTAACAGTCCAACCATGGGTTACTTCCCCTTGTTTTTCCCTAAGTATCTACGAAGCCTAAACTGGAATTGGAATTAAGTCATTGTAATTTAGAGAAGATAATTTAGAGAACCTCCAGAAGAATAACACCAAGAAAGCATACCAGATAGTCAAAGACCTTACAGCGACCTAACAAGGGCGGGTCAACACCATACAAGACAAGAGCGGGATTTGTCTCACAGAAGAACGCAAAATCATGAAACGCTGGACTGAGTATTGCTCTGAGCTGTGCAACTATGACACCAAAGGAGATCATAAAGTACTGAACTGTCCTCAGACTACCAAGGAAAACAACTACTCAATTCTTCGAGAAGAGGTGGAGACAGTGGTTAAGATCCTCAAGAAAGGGAAGTCAGCTGGGGTTGACAACATTCCAGGGGAACTCATCCAGGCAGGAGGCGACGCAATGATCGATGCACTCACAAAGATCTGCAATAAGATCTGGCAGACGGGAGATTGGCCAACCCCGTGGATACAGTCCCTAGTGATTACATTGCCCAAGAAAGGAAACCTGCAAATGTGCCAGAACTACCGCACAATCAGCCTCATCAGCCATCCCAGCAAGGTCATGCTGAAAGTACTGCTGAACAGATTAAAACCTCAGGCAGAGAAAATCATTGCTGAAGAGCAGGCAGATTTCAGACCAGGTAGGAGAACCACCGAACAGATCTTCAATCTGAGAGTCCTGTGTGAGAAACACCTACAACACCAACAAGATCTGTACCATGTCTTTATAGACTTTAAGAAAGCATTTGACAGAGTCTGGCATGCTGCGCTGTGGGCCACAATGAGAAGCTACAACATCAGCTCCAAGATCATCAAAGTCGTCGAACATCTCTATGACAGAGCGACCAGCGCAGTCCTGTTCAATGGTACCACAGGCGAATGGTTCAGGACAACGGTCTACTTTCCCCCCCACTCTTCAACCTCTTCCTCAAAAGGATAATGACTGATGCTCTAGCAGACCACGAGGATTCAATAAGAGTCCAATCAGAGCTGTTGGCTTAGTCTGCACTGACATGGGCAAGTGTTGGAACTGACACAACATGCCAGGAATTGAAAATGAACAAGTCAACTTTGCAGAACTTTCAGACAGTGATGCAGACTCTGACAATGAGTCTGACATTTAGAATTTAGATGCAGAATTCTTCATCCTGTTTTTCTTGAGTGAGTGACAATGCTGTGTTAGAAGTTCTTTCCGGTTTAAATTTTGAGTGACTTTCATCGAATTGATTGGACTTGCATGGTGTGATCTTCATCTATGACCATGATCTGTGGAATCTTACACTGAGGAAAGAAACATGAGAATTTAGACCGGGTTGCTTTATAGAATATTTGGACATTGACCTTCAATTGATCTATTAAAGGATGTGTGGCAAGTGATTTTGTGAATATACCTTAGACTAAGTTGGAAGCATGTTTTTCCACTATATTTCAACTTTATTGTGTGCATAGCTTATGTGATACATTAGCTTGTTTTGCATTTTCAGGTGTAACAATAATCCAAATTTTGGACTTCTCTTTAAAAATTACAAAGTAATGAACATGAATGACTCAATGAGTCAAACTAGACAGTTTTAGTGTTGATTGTTATGCAGTGAATAACATTTTCCCTGTGTGTGTGTTTTTGTTTTTTAACGGAAATAATCGATATATTTGACAATAAAGAATTGCTACTCAATTGGTCATGCTAAAAATGTTCTGATTTGTAAGATTGTAGGAAACAAACTATAGATTTTGTGGTCTGAAACTGATATTCATCACTTAAACAAAGATCAGGTTGGCACCTCAAGGGAACACTACCACCACACACTCTAATGTTTAGCTTGTGTCAGAGTGCAATAATTCACCCTTGTATGCAACAATGTACACTGACTGCTTATGAACTTGAAATTTAGCTCTGTTTTTCCACAAGCATGGACCAACTGAAATTATGTGCATGCACCCAAAAATATGCATATTCCAGAACTATTGTCATTATTCAGAGCTCATTTTAATTTACCTTGCCTCTCATTCCATGTGGTTTGTCTTGAAGTTTTTAAGCTTTCGTGCATTGAACACTGAGAAATTAGAAAGTTTCCCTTATCTCTCAACCCATCCTAAAAGTTGTTCTGTCTGCACACTACATTCATACTTATGGTAGGATTGCTCTTAAGCTCAGTGCACAGCTCAACACAGCATAGTCTTTTACTGTGCACAGCACCCCAAAAAGAACCTGATGTTTTTGGAGACCAGCCGTTTTTTTTCCGCTGAAGTTTCACATTGCACGTTAATCATTGATAACCAACGCCGATAAACCCACGTTCAACCTGTTCACTGAACGCGACACTGACAGAACTCGCTTCCCCATCAAGTAATTTCCACTCAGAAGCAAAATCCAAGGCTTTTGCCCACGTAATATCGGTAAAAGGCTTGATGTAGTCATTGTTTACATTTTGAAAATGTATAGCACACGCATACGCAGCCACTCAGCAGTAAATCTGACCTAATTTCTGATTGGCCAAAATTACCAAAATGTGTCATGGGAAGTAACTCCTGTATAGTTTTGTTTCAAAAGGGAGGCAATCCTTGCCATACAAATCCGCACTTTTAATAGTTATTTTTCACTGTTTTAAAAATGCGATTGAAGTGGGAACTTTGTTGTTTTCAATCCCCAATACCATGTACTATCATAATATAATATGGGAACATTGTCCATATTTTGGACGAGCGGACTTGAACGATCCGAAGCCACGCCCTGCGGTCTATGAGATATAGTTTAACAAAGGGATGCTCATACCATGTGGGGGCTAGGGTATTTTAAAGAGTGTTGCAAATCTATTTTGGATAGGAATTATAATTATATATAAATTAACGCAGAAGAATATTGCAGGTTGTGTACATTTGGATTATGAGTCATATTGATATAATTAAAGTCAAAGTCGGCGACGTTGCTGTTGTTTTAGAAGCTACCTCGCAACACCTCACGTGTCGCTCGCACGCACGCGGCAGGCTCAGTGCACAGGCGCATGAAGAAATTAGGGGTCTGCTGGCCGCTTGTTACTATATCAAGTACCATTATCCGTGTTCTGCCAGCATTTTTCATAGCATTGGTGGCCACTTGCACGTGAAGTGGATGTCTATGAACTTCTGAGCAAGCAGACGAACGTTTTAGGTATGAGGCCTTGTTATGTTCAACCAGACATGGAGAATATGTCTGGTTCATGTGCCTGTGGCTCAGCAGTCTCTCATAACGGTCACTCACTGTTTGAAAGATCACGCTGGCTGTGGATGTGTCTAAATGTGTAGCATTGTATTGTCATGTCTTTATTTAATGTTATGTTTGAAAATAATACATATTTTGTCTTATTGGTATCGGATCTTTGAGAGATTATTATAGTTGAAATATAGAATCATTATAAGCATGAAAACAGTACGGTTATGTTGGAAATTGTCACAGGGAATATGTTGGAGTAGAATACTAACACCAGCAGGGTTCAGAGTATTAAAGTCCAAAGCATATTGGTTATTATTATTATTATGAGTGGATCAGGAATCCATGGGATAAGCATGTGGGTTGCTTGCAATCAATTGTATCAAGTTAACAAAGGGATTGCTGTTAGGATTGACATGCATTTTGTATGCTAGTCAGTGGGATCAGCTATGTGTTTACCAGAACCCTAATGCTGGGTTCTAGTACCGGTAAATAACAAGTTGTATTGTTCCCACACAATTAATATTAAAGAGCTAGTTTCTCCCTTCAGTTGAAGGTGTTAGGTAGACTTATGATGTATAAGGAAAGAACAATTGGTGACAGAATTTCACAAGTGCAGATTTTTTAGCACTTGGCACCATGTATAGGGATTTTCTGTGATCAACACAACCATTATTCAAGTCATAACGTGACATGATTGGAGTGATTATGTCATGTGGGTTAAGGTAGTGCATGTTTGCATGAGAGTTTGTATTAGTGTGATTATTATGTTAACCGCTTAGTACATTATAACTGAAATTATTATTTGTTGTTGCAGAGGTGCCGCTTCCATCCGTTTCCATTCGTTTACCTCTTCTTCATCCATTATCCAAACTCTAATGACTGATTTCGTTTCATTATGTGTACGTGCAAATATGTCAGTGTGCGGCCTCAATTAAAATTATAAGAGAAAACGTAATATCATCTTTTTGTTTTTTATTCGGAAGCCCAGACCCAATTATTTATGTCCTGGTGAGTCAGTGAATTCAAACACACCCAAGCACCCGGTTACATACATTACAGGCACTGTTATCTCCGAACACCAGCCCAACTCGCAGTCTCTGCCATTTTGGCTCATCAGGGTCACTGCAGCGGGAAGCATCGAGGGAGCTCCGGACCTCCCTCGGCCTCCAGCCTTCAAGGCGAGAGTGTCCTTATGAGTGAAGAACGTAGGAAACGCCTAGCCCTCGCTATTCTCTCGAGATTTTGGGCCAAACAAACGCGAACATGCTGCAGCTGCTGCCCGAATTTCACCAGAAGGTGACTTCTGCAACTGGGTGAGAGGTCACTGCAGGATATCGACCCTAATGTTTTTATTAAGTCGTCTCCTCGATCAAGAGGGGGGAAATTGAATGTGAAATCCTTTTGGGGATTCATCTCTCCGAATAATGCCTCGAGAAATCTATACTTTTAATGATATTGTACTTTTTAAGTCATAAAAAGAACCAACCAATTAGAACCTCTCTACCTGCTGTGAAGAAGTGCGTAATAGTAGCAGGGTTGAGCAGGGGCGCGTTGCAAATGGCGAGATTTGCCAAGATTTGCCAAGAAAAGCAAGAAAAACAAGCATTCTCCACGCTCTCGCTCCGAGAAAAATGAAGCCTAGGCGAGACTTCCCAAGCAGCTCTGAGAGGTGCTCCGCCTAGCGAGAATAACGAGAAACAAGAAGGGCAAAGCCCATACGACTCACATGCTTGACCTTGACCTTTATATGACCTTGTCCTTCAGGTGACCTTCAAGGTCAAGGTCAAACAACTAAACCTACCAATGACATCATACACTAAGAAATGCTTTACACTTTTTAATTACCAAAATACATGTGACCTTGACCCAAGGTCAAGGTCATCCAAGGTCATGCAACACAAAGCTGTTAATTCAAGACATAGAAAGCACAATGGTGCTTATTGGCACTTTCTATCATGAGATATGGTCACTTTTAGTGGTTCACTACCCCATTTTGGTCACATTTCATAAGGGTCAAAGTGACCTTAACCTTGATGATATGTGACCAAATGTTTCTCATGATAAAGGTATAATATGTGTTCCACATAATTATTAAGTTTGAAACAGTTATCTTCCATAGTTCAGGGTCAAGGTCACTTCAAAATATGTATACAATCCAACTTTGAAGAGCTCCTGTGACCTTGACCTTAAAGCAAGGTCAACCAAACTGGTATCAAAAGATAGGGCTTACTTTGCCCTATATACCTTATATAGGTCAGGTATCCAATCTCAAACTCTTCAGAGAAAATTGAGAAAATGTGAAAAAATGACTATTTTTAGACAACATTTATGGCTCCTGCGAACTTGACCTTGAAGCAAGGACAAGTCACTATGTATGTTTTTTGAGGCATTGTCATCATACACCATCATGCCATATTTGGTATTGATAGACTTAATAGTCTCCGAGAAAATTCCAACGTTAAAGGTTTCTGACGCCCGGACGCCCAGACGCCCGGATGCCCGGACGGACGAAACGGGTGAGTACATAGACTCACTTTTGCTTCTCATGTGAGTCAAAAATGGTGGCGGTGCGACACCTAGATGATACATTTTTTAATGTAACCGTCCCAACTGCCAGTTGGCAGCAGTTGCAGACCGGTGAGTGCTTGTTATGTCTTTAAAACTGGTGTTAAGATCACAGATCGAGCCGAGTCAGTAAAAAATTTCTGCCAAATCTGAAAGTGGAGGAGTCCACTCATTTCATGAGTCTATGCACGTGTCGTCGTGTGTGTTGTTGTACCATTTGGGTAGGTAACCTACCTAAACACCCTACTTCAGCTATGTTTTGCCAGTAAATTTACCGAGTAATAGATCTAAACCATTGTAGATTTTTTCCACAAGCATTGTAGTATTGCTTTGTTCAATTGTTGTTGTTTCTTACTCTTAGAATGTGATTTTGTGATGTTTTCTAGGTTTCTCGCATTCCTGCCGCCATCTTGCTCTCTCCACTTCCGACTACGAGATCTCGTGGGTCGTTGCTTTTGGCCTAGTTCTTGCCTTGGACCGAGACTAGCCAAATCTTGCTGGGCTAGGTAGCGCTGCAACGCGCTCCAGTTCTACGTTTGCAATACAACGGAACGAAGGGAATACCTCCATGACGGGGGTTACAAGCATCCATACCCAGCCCCAAGTGGGCTTCCTGGATCATGCTGACGTCATTGGCGCCATCTCCGACGGCAGCTGTGATGGGATGTGATGGGCAGTGCTTGATTACATGAACCACCTGCATACAAAGAGACGGAAACTGCTCTTGTGTACAGAAAATGTAAACTATACAAACAAACGGAGGTCTTTGACGTGGCGTTGCTTCCTTCTGGCAGCTTTAGGAGAGTAAAAGAATTCGGCTCATGTGTGCTTTTGCCTAGGGTCATATAACTTCAGAAAACGAAAAAGAAACAAGAAGGGCAAAGTCCATACGACTCACATGCTTGACCTTGACCTTTACATGATCTTGACCTTCAGGTGACCTTCAAGGTCATGGTCATCCAAGGTCATGCAACACAAAACTGTTAATTCAAGACATAGAAAGCACAATGGTGCTTATTGGCACTTTCTACCATGAGATATGGTCACTTTTAGTGGTTCACTACTCCATTTTGGTCACATTTCATAAGGGTCAAAATGACCTTGGCCTTGATGATATGTGACCACATGTGCCTCATGATGAAGGTATAACATGTGCTCCACATAATTATTAAGTTTGAAACAGTTATCTTCCATAGTTCAGGGTCAAGGTCACTTCAAATATGTATACAATCCAACTTTGAAGAGCTCTTGTGACCTTGACCTTACAGCAAGATCAACCAAACTGGTATCAAAAGATAGGGATTACCTTGCCCTATAAACCACATATATGTGAGGTGTTCAATCTTAAAAACGTCAGAGAAAATTGAAAAAATGTGAAAAATGGCTGTTTTAGACAACATTTACGGCCCCTGCGACCTTGATCTTGAAGCAAGGTAAAGTCACTATGTATGTTTTTTGAGGCATTGTCATCATATACCATCATGCCACATTTGATATTGATAGATTTCATAGTCTCTAAGAAAAATCCAACGTTAAATTTTTCGGACCTCCGGACGCCCGGACGGACGAAACGGGTGAGTACATAGACTCACTTTTGCTTCGCATGTGAGTCAAAAAGAAAAAAACAGTCAATACAGAGCATGAAAAAATCATCAGAATCTCATTGCGCAGCTCTATTTCAATGGTGGAGAGGAATCGGGGTTATTCTTGACTTACAACGTGACGCAAGGAAGGCAACAATTTCAAGCTCAATAATCCAAACGAAACCCAATCCAGCCCAACCACCAACCCATCCACCAACCGACCCACCAACAAACCCACCAACCAACCCACCAACCAACCTACCGACCGAGCGACCGACCGACCTACCCACCTACCTAACTACCTACCCACCCCACCCCACCCCATCCCACCCCGCCCCACCCCACCCCACCCACCCGACCCGACCGACCGACGAACCAACCGACCGACGGACCGACCGACCGACTGACTGACCAAAAGTGGAATGACGGAGTAACACTCAGACAAGTTTACACAAAGCAAGAAGATCAACAGAAAAAACCTAACTTCATGGTATGCAATGGTTTCCGAAACTTATGCTTTTGTTAAATTTTAGATTTGATGAAATAAAAACTTTTAGAGAAATGCACTGTAATTTGCTGTTGGAGGAGCTGATAAATGGATGGATGGATGATGGATGGATGAGTGCCTGATGATGGATGGATGAGGGAGGGATGGATGGATGGATGATGGATGGGTGATGGATAAGAGATGGATGATGGATGGATGATGGATGGATGCTGGATGAGAGATAGATGTATGGATGGATAGATGGGTGGATAGATGGATGGATGGAGAGGTGGATGGATGGGTGGATGTATGGATGATGAAACAATATTTATGGCTTATCAGCCCTCGTAAGTTGTGTAAGGCAATTGATAATAAAATCATTCGAGCTGGTTAAAGTCAGAGCGGGTTGTTTCGACTTCCCAAGTCACGCGCCGTTTACGAATCGTGTAGAGGGTCATGGTGGGTCTGTTCTCACCCCCCAACCCACAGGATGATGGAGAGTGAAAGCTGCAGACCACTCACTAATGCCTTCTGGAGGGGCGACATGCGGCAGCACAGCACGGCATCACAGAGCAGTCCCACGTCTGCAATCTTCTCCTTCTTTCCCTCCATGGCCAGGCCGAGACTGGGGCCGTCGATGACAAAACCGTGAGACTGGTTGTGGGAAGACTTGATCCTGCAGGAAGCAAATAACATCTGTAGACGTCTTGGCCAAGTGACGCCCAGCATTGTCAAAGTCAGCAAAGTTCACTCGGTCGAGTTCTGAACGTCAGGTTTCAACAGCCAACACATCTTGGTGTCCATGACACTGTTTCATCAAGGACCCCAGTCCAGTGGTACACCGCCCGCCCACAGTCATGTGTGGAGAGAAGTAAAGGTAAAAAGGTGTGGTTTTTAATAGAGACATATCTCCCATGTCGGGGTCTCAAGACGCTTTACGCTTTACCCCAACCCTCATCCCCACCCTGATCACTGGGCCGCTTGATCAATCCTTTGCTGGCACCTGACAACAAATACATCATCAGACTGAAGGACTGCACTTAATCAGGTAACAGCACCAACTCCACTCCCTGAGGACTATCTCGACCCGATGCTGGCTCATGGCCACATCCAAGTACTAAGCGCACTACAGGGTGCCATTGCTGTCCTCACAGGTACCCGGTTTTACTCAAGGGTGGGGAGAAGCAATGTGAGTGAATCACCGTGCTCAAGGTGCAACTCTGGGAACCGCTCAGCTTCAAACGTCGGACCCATCAGCCGCAAGCAAATGCAGGTCAAGCGCGCTAACCTTACGGCCACAAAGTTGCATTCGAAGGTGTATGGATCCCAAAGTTGCTTCCATGAGCTTCACTCGCATTGCCTGTCCCTACTCTTGAGTAAAACCATGTATCAGTGAGGGCAGTGATGACACACTATTGAGCGACGGGTTCTTGAGGCAGCCGTGAACTAGGACTAGGAAGGAATAATCCCCTGGGAGAAATGCTGGTACCTGACTGTGCGCCTGCAACCTTTCTGTCACAGTTTTTGTCGTCAAATATCGCAAAGATTGATCATGTAGCTCCATGACCAGGCGTCAAAATGCAAGGTTGTTTCAGAGGAATCCCTTCCACTACTGGGCCACATTAGTGGATTCATCCGAGGAAAGGGGTGCGATGTTGGTCTTTTCATTTGCAGTTACTACCAAACAGAAAGTCAACCAAATTATTATGTGCTCGCTAGCTCACATACGCAATCTTGGACGTTTATTCCGCCCACATAATGACAATCAGGTGTGAATAATTGACAAACTGGTGTACACAGTGGGGTTTCAGTTGAACTGTGTTACGATTAACATCATATTTGCGGCAGTCTTCAAGATGACTTGGCTCTGTTTAGAGCATAAACGCCTATGTAAAAACACAGCCTATCAGATGCCGTGGCCCGTCAGCGGAGCGGGGTCCTCACCCATTTCCTCGGACAAGTCCAATAGTGTGGCCCTTTAGTGGAAGGGATTCCGTTTCAGCCCTGTATTCAGATGATGAATCTGTCATGGTGAGCAGTGACAGTGAACCAGAAAATTATTCCAGAAGTACAGACAGTAAAAATGCATGTATATAAGGGAGACAATTGACTTTTTGCTTTTTTTTAACTGTTGTTTAATGTAAAATACATTTCTTTTGGCCCTAAACACGAAATAATAACACCTTGTGGCATAAATAAGTGCTCTAATGCCCGTTTGACCCTACTTGGAAGGCAGTTAGTTGACCCTGTGCTACAAATGAAAACAACCAGAAACATCGTATCAACAACAGGAATTTGGGGTACGAAACTTGACAGTGAATACTCCAAACCTACCTGCTCACCATGATGTAATCTCTGTGTGTGCTCACAATATGGTAGACGATGAATTCTTGCTTTAGCTGTCTTTTACAATGGTGCTTTCACCCCAACGCTGACGCGAGCAAGTTCACACGTAAAAGTAAGAACTATTTGTTTTATATGACAACTTTTCTTTCTTGAGGGGTTGTTTAAATCGCATACCTTTATCCCCATGGTCATCGTGCCGCTTACTTGTGGATGATTCCTTCAATAGAACCAATCACCTCTTCCTGTGAGGCAGCTTTCGTCACAATGTGCAGCTCCGTGTGCTCGTGAAAGTGGCCCGTGGCATAGCTGATGGTGATGGCTGTCTCCACTTTGTCTCCAGTCAGCACCCACACCTGCAGGCAAGCAACGGTTAAATGCAGTGTGTGGAAAGACGTTTGATTTCTCGATTGCTTTGTCAAATTTTTTTTTTAATACAAAGGCATGATAATGGCTATCCAATTTTTAGAAAGAAAAGAAATGCTAGTGTCTTATTATTATAAAACTTAGCAGTTTGACCTTGTTAATTAACACCCCTAATTAGCCGACTGTTCACTTTTTAAAATTAAAGGGACATAACTTGCTTGGCACTGCCAAAAATGTCGAGCATGTCAGTGACAAGGTCATTCGACCTAAATATGTGCCTCAATTGGCACATCGAATGCCAACGCTTCCAGTTTTGCAGCAAGCTTGAAAGAAGAGCTCGCATAAATTTAACTCCCACAACCCAGGTGAAAAAATTCAATATAGCTGCCCAAGCTTGCTGCCAGAGCCTTCTGTTCACTCGCCCCGGCAGCCTGAATGTAAACAGAGCAAGATGCAAGGCGTCATGGTTTGCACAGCCACGGGGGGAGAGACAACAGATTTTGGAAAGTGGAGTGACCCTATAGGACACTGTAACTCCAGCATAGGCTTAGGAGAAACTTAATGTATGTTTGACTACTTAGCCTCCCTTACTGTGTTGGTATGAGCTTGTAGGAAGGTAAAGAAAACTGAAAGATGCTCTCCCTTTTAAAACATGCCTTGCAAAGTTCTTTTCCCCTTTCATGCTGTGGTCAAAACCTTTCAAGACTGCATGTTTACAAACAAAGCAAGAAAGGCTGAAATACCTCACCAAACCAACCAAAAATGTAAACAGGGATACATGAGGGATGTTTGAGTGAGATGCATTTTTGCATTCCTTGCTCACCTTTGCGTTTGTGCTTAAATGTACAAACGAAGGTACCTATCCACGCCCAAAATTTCCATGACGTAATAATCAGACCACAATTTTAATCCAATAGGAAGACTTCTCTGGGAGCACAGCTGTCATTGCGTGCCAGAACCTTCAAAGCTACCGGACCAATAGGTATGTTCTATCTATTCTCCAACCGTCCCCAAGAGTGACTTTCTCTTTGTGTTGGCATTTAAGTCACAGCACCAGCTGTTTCAAGGTCGACCTCTCTCTAACTTATGTCTGACCAAATAGATAATAAAAACCGCTGGCGCTGAACTTCCAGGTTTTGGCATTAAAAAAACAACAATAAAGCTGTGAGTACCTCCAGTAAACCTGGAGGGATAAAAAATTCTTCCTTCTCCTTTCTTCTGTCTGTCCCGCATATCTCACTGATAAACTTCAAAGAGTGCAAGATGCTGCAGTTCGACTCATCTGTAAGTCAAACAAGAAGGGCAAAGCCAATATGACTCACATGCTTGACCTTGACCTTTACATCACCTGGACCTTTACATGACCTGGACCTTCAGGTGACCTTCAAGGTCAAGGTCAAACAACTAAACCTACCAATGACATCATACACTAAGAAATCCTTTACACATTTTTCCTATCAAAATACATGTCAAGGTCATCCAAGGTCATGCAACACAAAGCTGTTATTTCAAGACATAGGAAACACAATGGTGCTTATTGGCACTTTCTACCATGAGATATGGTCACTTTTTTTTAGTGGTTCACTACCCCATTTTGGTCACATTCCATAAGGGTCAAAGTGACCTTGACATTGATGATATGTGACCAAATGTGTCTCATGATGAAAGTATAACATGTGCCTCACATAATTATTAAGTTTGAAACAGTTATCTTCCATAGTTCAGGGTCAACGTCACTTCAAAATATGTATACAATCCAATTTTGAAGAGCTCCTGTGACCTTGACCTTGAAGCAAGGTCAACCAAAGTGATATCAAAAGATATGGCTTACTTTGCCCTATATACCATATATAGGTCAGGTATCCAATCTCAAACACTTCAGAGAAAATTGAGAAAATATGAAAAATGACTGTTTTTTAGATAACATTTATGGCCCCTGCGACCTTGACCTTGAAGCAAGGACAAGTCACTATGTATGTTTTTGAGGCCTTGTCATCATACACCATCATGCCACATTTGGTATTGATAGACTTAATAGTCTCTGAGAAAAATCCAACGTTAAAGTTTTCGGACGTCCGGACGCCCGGACGCCCGGACACCCGGACGCCCAAACGGACGAAAGGGTACATAGACTCACTTTTGCTTCGCATGTGAGTCAAAAAAGTCACTTTCTTTTCAAACATCGATTCAGAAAATTTGATACATTCAATCGGATCTAACTTCCAGTAAGTGTGCAAAATGTCAAGGAAATCCGTCCAGTAGTTTTTGAGATATCAGCCGTTAAGTCAGGACAGACAGACACACACACACACAGACAGATAAAGTTGTGAGGACCTCCAGTAAACCTGGAGGGATGAATATAGTTTGAAGACTGCACTTGTAGGTGTTAAAAAAGCGTGTTGCTAAAGAAAGCAAATTAAATCTTATTGTTAATGAGATAGATGATGTGAAGAAAGAAATTCAAAGAAAACAAGACAATATTGGTAAACTGTCTAAAATCTGCTCATTTGGTTTAGTCATTAACTCAATGTCGACGCATATCATATGATGAGATGAGGTGAGCAACGGTTGACGACGCATCTCATCATATGATGTGGTGCATATGTAAATTTCTTGTGCGTGTTGTGAGGGGCGCTTAACCAGACAAGGTAGTCTAGTTCTCTTATAAGATAGAGAGGAACATTGTAGATTGCCTGTGTCACTGAATTTGAAGAGGATAAGGCACTGCCAGACTTTGTTTACACATGTGGCAAGGGGGCGATTTCAACACTAAATTGCAATGGCGTCGCGGCAGGACGATGAGAATTTTGTTGAAATTGCTATGAAAGAAGGATCAGATGAGAAGGACGATGTGCTCCTTTTTTCCGAAGAGGACGAAGATGAAAAAGATGCAGTTTTAGAGGAGCAGATCATAGATATAGTGCACGAACTGCTGACCGAAGAATAGGAATTGGAAACTGATCCGTACACACCGAACTAAAAACAGGCACCCATCTTTGTTGCAATACTATATTCAAAATAAAAATATTGAGTAAATGACATTGATCAACAAGGATAAAGGAGACAAAGAGCGTTCTAATGATGGCAACAGTTTTTCCATTGCTTGATTAGTATTTTTTCAGCAATTTCTGTAAATATGCCCGGAAACATGCATCTCCAGTCAATGCGAGCTAAAAATAGCGCCGTCTTCAATGAGTTAATCGAATAGCAAGGGGAAAAGCAGCTTTTAAAATTGAAGAAGAAGTTAAATCTCTTAAAAGAATAATAAGCTTCTTTATAAAAAGATTTATATGATATTAAAACATATGAAAAATATTTGTGCACTGAGCTAGAGAACTTAGATCCAATAGATACTTTGGCCACTATAGCATCTACTGATAAGGATATGAAATTGACCTGAATGAAAATTAGTTTCCTAAGTAATTATGCTAGTAAACCATAGGTAACAATAGTATTGTTGTATTATTATTATATTAACAGGGGTTGTCTTCCTTAGACCAAAGAACATAGACATAAAGAAGCGTCACTCCGCGATTTTACGCAGGACGAGATTTAGAGTTGCGTCCCTTGTTTTCGGTTGGATGGCAGGCGAAATCAATGCTTGGAGCGATTATGCTCTAGCTACCGATTTTATGAGCCATCTACTCATGTTACTATAATTACATCCATCCGAAAACAAGGGAAATTACTCGTGAGTGACTGTGACGTAAAAGATACCTGTGACGTAAGCAAAATCTCGTCCTGCGTTTTTACTATACAAGATACAGGAGTGATGCTTCTTTATGTCTATGTTCTTTGCTTAGACTGAGACTTGCTCCAACAAGAAAAAGGAAGAAGAAAGAAAACAAACAAATATTAATCTATAATATACATAGACTTTTAGAAAATGGGCCCAGGCCCAGTAGCTTTGGGGTTGGCAGTGTTGACTTAGTTACAGTAGTAACTAACCACATAGTCTTTAAATAAAACCAGTTTAGTTATGCTAAACACTCTAGTATTCTCTAGTAATTTGTAATGTGCAATTAAGTCAACATTGTCTGCATATAAAATCTGGTGCACTGAAGAAGCTTGAATGCCGAAACAGTGTAAATTTACTTTGGAATATTGCAAAGGTAAGTGACAAACCTTCACTTTAATTTGCTTTGCTAATGTCTTTGAGAGACACCCAGATATTAAACAGTGGAGGGTATCCTTTCCATTTCACGAGTGCGCACTGGTTTTTGTAATTAAGTTTGATTATCTTTTCTATTATAAAGATAGTTTGTGATGATTTTTTAAATTCTTCACTGTAGAAACTTCCTTGAATTGCTTTTCCTTGTAAATCTTCCAGATTATATGTAACAGGGCTTGTTTTTTTTAAATTTATTTGATTCTAAAATATTCCTCTGCCCAGTTAGATGTACAACCTTTTTCAAATGCTTTCTTTTGTTTGGAAATTCTAACAAAATTGCATACTCGGAATTTTGCTTTAGACTTTATCATTTGCTCATTCTGAAACAAGGCAAGATAAACATCCTGTTCATGTTTCTGATCAGATGCATGTGCAGGAGTCATACCCAAAGATCTATGAAATGTGATATTGTACTTTTCAATCAGTTCAGGCAATACATCAAAATATTTTTATGTATTGTTGGCAGTTAAATACTTCCACATACGTGATATCAATCTACGATTAAATCTCTCCACAATAACTGCTTTACCTTCATTGTATGTGTGATACATTTCAATCTGGTTGTCTTTGAGAAAGCTCCAGAATGTTCTGTTTAAATATTCAGTCCCTTAATCAACCCAGAGGAAGCCAGGCTTTCATCCCCCTTTCAAAATGGTTTTAAAAGCTTGAACTATTTCAGTCCCTGTATTATGCTTGATTGCTACACTCCATGCAAATTTGCTAAATATGTTAATAACATTTAAAATGTACTTGTATACATTGTTTTGCTTGCTAAAGGTTTGCATGTCAACAAGATCTGCACTCCAAATATTGTCAATACCACTTGAAATAACTTGGTGTTAAGGAAACTTTCTTTGGATGGGTCTATGAAGTTCCTCTGCTAGTTCATCAGTCCATTTCCTCAACGTCTTCTCCCGTTTCCCAGCCCAATCTTATGTTTCAAACTAATCAGTGGTCTGACTACTAATGCCTTGGCAGCTTTCTCGCCCAAAGTCTTACCAGTGTGTTTTGATAACTGCTCCAGCATTATTGCATTATAGTCCTGAGGCCAAGCAGCTCTATTGTTCAAAAGCTTTGGATAGTTGTTGACACCAAAGTATATTTGTTCTGATGGGTTAAGGGAATATTCTTTGTTGATATTTTGTAAACACTAACTTTCAAATGAATATAAATAATGTATGATAATTAAAAGAAGTTAGAAAAAAACTCTATGAAAAACGTCTATTTGCTGGTACCAGATTCGGAGTTGCGTTCCTTGTATACGGGTTTCTAACCTAAACAACGGCGCTCGACAAGTGCATTTCACACTGCTGCGAAGACATTACTTCTCTAGATTTAGCAAGTTTTACAGAGATTAAGTGGAATACCACCATATGATTAAGCAAGCAGAGGAGTAGTTTAGACGGCGAAGAACGTGTGATAGCTGAGAAACTTCTTGCTTTACAATCAAAGCCTCAAAGTGAATAGCGTTCGTTTCACAAACAAACGAATAATCAAACAGGTGCAGTGTCACTTTGAGAAAGGCAAAGCTGCGGGAGCTGTTTCACTGAGGAAAAAATGAGACCACAAAGTCAGAACAGCCGAGAATCGACTACCAGGAGCGAGCATATCCAGCCTTCTGCCTGTATTGTGTGCAGAAAGACAAAGTATAAAAAATGCACATCGACAGGGACTTGGGCTCCAGAAAAACTCGTACAAGTAAATTGAACATTATACTTTCGTTACATTTTAGTAACAAGAAGGGCAAAGCCCATACGACTCACATGCTTGACCTTGACCTTTATATGACCTTGACCTTCAGGTGACCTTCAAGGTCAAGGTCAAACAACTAAACCTACCAATGACATCATACACAAAGAAATGCTTTACACATTTTTCCTACCAAAATACATGTGACCTTGACCCAAGGTCAAGATCATCCAAGGTCATGCAACACAAAGCTGTTAATTTAAGACATAGGAAGCACAATGGTGCTTATTGGCACTTTCTACCATGAGATATAGTCACTTTTAGTGGTTCACTACCCCATTTTGGTCACATTTCATAAGGGTCAAAGTGACCTTGACCTTGATGATATGTGACCAAATGTGTCTCATGATGAAAGTATAACATGTGCCCCACATAATTATTAAGTTTGAAACAGTTATCTTCCATAGTTCAGGGTCAAGGTCACTTCAAAATATGTATACAATCCAACTTTGAAGAGCTCCTGTGACCTTGACCTTGAAGCAAGGTCAACCAAACTGGTATCAAAAGATAGGGCTTGCTTTGACCTATATAACACTTGTAGCTAAGGTTGCCATTCTCAATAACGTGGGAGAAAATTGGGAAAATGTGAAAAATGACTGTTTTTGAGACCACATTAATGGCTCCTGTGACCTTGACCTTGAAGCAAGGTCAAGTCACTATGTATGTTTTTTGAGGCCTTGTCATCATACACCATCATGCCACATTTGGTGTTGATAGACTTAATAGTCTCCGAGAAAAATCCAACGTTTAAGTTTTTTACGGACGGACGGACGGACGGACGGACGCCCGGACGGACGGACGACACGGCTCAGTACATAGACTCACTTTTGCTTCGCATGTGAGTCAAAAACTGGTTGAGTGATTGCCTGATTGATCATTTGAGGTCTATTTACACCATAATCATGTGAGGAAAATAGTGTTGCTTGTTGCACGAAAGCAAGTTAAAGGGCAGTCTAGGGAAAATAAATAATGTCCAAAGAAAGTCAGTAGGGAAGAGGTATATGACCAAAAAAAATGAACATGATCTTAGGCTCAAACAATCCCCAGAATACAGATTTAAGGTACAAAAATGAACATAGTGGTAAATATGCATCAGTTTTAGTGCAATAATGGGTGCGCAAATGTTGTATTTTATTTTTTTAAGGTGAGACACGGGGGTGTGATTTCGTCCAAAATCATGATTTTTCATGATTTTAAGATAATGTCATTTTCTCACTCTATTATTATATATTATGCAGTACGTAATTGGAATTGTCAAAAAGCATATTGTTTCATACTTTATTTTGCTAATTACTACAACCCAAATATCAAGACGCTCACGTGGTTTGCCAAAATACCCTGAAAATGTCGACTTTTTAGCCTTGACAACCGCGTGAAACCAAACTCGAAACGTATCGTGTGAGAAATCACTGGAAAGCTGCCGACGTCATCTTTCCCACAAAGACACTCACTCGCTGCTCTTCATGTTCTAAACAGCTCATTGGCGAAGTTTTCCGAAGGTGCTAAACTGTCGGAAATCACCCTAAAAGGCATTCGCGTACTACGCCGGCATCAATGGACCATTCTGACCAACCCGAGTACTCGCTTTCGTGTGACTGACTTGAATCCGGCCAATCAGAATGTTCGTATTTTGTGTTGACAAGCCATGACGTCACTTCCACGGACGCTTTCAGTTTGTAATGGCTGACTGAATAAGTTGAGAATTTCAGTATGTTTTTTCTGCATTTGTGATCAAAATGCCTCGCCCCAAGAACGTGAAAAGGAAACAACAGCTTATGAGTGCTCGTGCGGCTTTGCTGGACACCAAAAGGCAGAACGATAGTGATGATGAGTGGGATGAATTGGTGAAGAAAAAGAAGCCTTTGTCAGACTCAGAGGATGATGATACAAACACGTGTGCATCAAAACTGAAAATCAATCGTCTAATAAGTGTTGTTGGGCCAGAACAACAACAAAAGCCTACTGGACAAGATCAGTTTTGGACTCTCTCCCATACACTGCAGCTAACCAGACTGATTTCGGATTTGTTGTGACCAGAATGTTTTGATGATGGCATGAAAATCACCGTGTGTGAAATGGAAAATCAAGGCTTTGCTTCCAAACTAAATCTTCAGTGCAACTGTGGACAGTATACAAAGTCGGTTTCATCGTCTCCTCAAATTGATGACAGTGAGAAAGATAACGTTGCCTTTGAAATCAACTCAAGGATGGTGCTTTTTAGTCATGAGATAGGGAAAAGTCATGCAGCCTTAGACACATTTGCATCAGTAATTGGCATCCCAAACATGCACCTTACCACTTATCAGAGCCACGACAAGAGACTTACAGGTAATTATAGTTTTGCTGCTTAGTTGTATAATTAGGTAATGGTTGTTGGGATAAAGTCATGTTGTGGTATAATTATAAAATGGTTGTTGGGATGAAGTCATGTTGTGAATGCGAACTGCAGTGACGATAGTCTGTGAAATAGAATTCTTGTAATCTAAATTATGTTTGTTTGTAAATTGTAAATAATGTGGGTTTGGCAATTTGTGTAATTATACTATGTGCAGTATTGTATATAATTTGATGACCCTGACTAATTACTTTCATTTTGAACAGGCATTGAAGTGGATGCTGGTGAAGAGCTGCTGCAACGCATGGCTAGGATTGTCCGCCAGGCATACGCTGAGACGGATCCAGACATCCAGGATGCGATTGACAGTGGAGAGGTGCCAGTCATCGACATTGCTGTCAGCTTTGATGGAACTTGGCAGAAAAGAGGCTTCACGTCATTGTATGGAGTAGGTGTTTGCATTGATGTGCTGACTGGATTGGTGGTCGACTTTCATGTGCTTTCGAAGTATTGCCATGCGTGCAAGTTGAAAGAGAAACAACTACCAGCTGATCAGTTTGCACAGTGGAAGGCACAACATCAAGCTGACTGCTTCATCAACCACACAGCATACAGCAAGGCAATGGAGCAGGAGGCAGCCAAGGCAATGTGGCAGCGATCTGAGGAGAAGCTGAAATTTTGTTTTGTGGACATGCTCAGCGATGGAGACTCCGCAGCGTACAAGGCTGTGTGTGATCTTCGACCATATGGAGACACAGAGGTCAGCAAGCTGGAATGTGTCAACCATGTGCACAAACGAATGGGCACAGCTCTCCACAAGCTGACCAAAGAGCAGTGACTGGGCAGGCGTGGAGTTGGGCGACTGATGGCGGGCAAATGTGACAGTCTACAAAACTTCTACAGAGGCGCCATCCTCGACAACATCCCAGATGTCGACAAGATGAGGAACGCTGTGTGGTCGGATCTGTGGCATTCCATGTCAACAGATGAAGAACCCCGTCATCGCCAGTGCAAGGCAGGAGTAGACAGCTGGTGCTGGTACCAGCAGGCGATCGCTCGCAGTGAAGAGCCGAGGAGCCACAAAGATCACCGCTCGCACACATACCTGTCAGTGCAGGTACTCACAAGCTAATTCCTGTTTACAGACGCATGTCCGATGAAGCTCTGCTGCGCAAGATGACACATGGAGGCACGCAAAACACCAACGAGTGCCTAAATGGAACAATCTGGGCTCGTTGCCCCAAGACGGCATTCATGGGCGTGCGCCGTGTGCAGGACAGCGTGGCAAGAGCTGTGTGTGCATTCAATGAGGGTGCCACAGAAGTCATGACAATCATGAACAAGCTCTATGTGGACATTGCCAACATAACAGTGGACATGCTGTCAAATAAGGACCAGAAGCGCATCAAGAAGGGAGCAGCTCAGAGCAACGCACAAGTTCGCCAGAGACGCAAGGAGTATGCCCTGCAGCGCCGTGTGTGTGTGAGGGCAGAAGAGGCTCAGGATGGAGATGCGTATGCTGCAGGAGGTCACTAGAGATGCAGCTCATACTCCTGCACGATGTTTGTAGATAAGTAGTGCTATGTGGGCACTCACACAACAGTAGAATACAATCAGACCTCAATCACGTGGGCACTCACACAACAGTGGTGGTGGCAGTGAAAATATGAGACTACACCAAGTTCGGTGGACGAACTTGACTGTGTATTGGTGATAAATAACAGTCAATATTTACACTTTTTTCATATTGTGGGACTTGTGGTGATATTGTGTGCCTCCTGGATATAGCTGTACTCATGTTTTCATTCATGGAACCCCTAGGCTGACCTGGTGCAGCTTCTTTTCAGGTGAGTTGCATGTCTTATTTTTAAAGTGCTGTTTCCCGCATTTCTCTCTCCGTCATTATGGTCAGTGTATTTGACCTACTACTACTCTGGAAGGAATAAAGCCATCACCTTGAATCTTGGCAGTTTGATTCATGACATGTATTGCTAGATTTTTGCTGAAGGATTTCTAAATAAACCAGTTTTTAATGGTATTTTCTGCCAGAGAAAATATGAAAATGGTCTAAAAATTGCTAACGGATGCATTCATTTTCTTTTAAATTCTGTAGAAAAATAAATATTCACTATTTCAAAAAATCCTTCAGTAAAAGTTTAGTTTTAGTGTGTCTGTGCATTTTTGTGAAAACAGAGCATGTTTATAAGTAGTAGTTTCAAAGTTATAAGCTTTTTAAAAACATATGTTTGGCGGCCATCTTGGATTGTTTCTATAGCAACCGTGAGCAGTATTTAGTAATTGAACATAGTTTTATGTTTGCCAAGTTATATACTTCAAAACCATATACATGTAGTAACAATTGATTATAGTAATGGCTTATTTTTTTTGTCCTATTGCACCCCCATGTCTGGCCTTAACCAGATTTTTGGCGATAATCTTAGAATGGAGTCTTACCAAAGTGGATGCTAGTAACGATCTTTTTGGAAACTAAATTAACCATGATCTTAACATTAGTTTAACCTGAAATTTGGCAAACAAATAGAGAAATGGATAATCTGTACAGCAAACTATATTTTATTAGCAGCTGCCATCGCAACTCTCTGCATGTGTTGGGTGTGTGAACAAGCAGTAGGCGTTGGTGGAAGAAGACATGGACAACACAAGTGACACTGACAGTAGTGGTTCTGACACTGATATGTATTTTGAAGGAGACATTGATTCCATTGATTCAGACTGGGAATGATTTCAACAGCATTGTGTTTTTGTGGAGATTGTGCAACCAAGAGATGTGCAGAAGGAATAGGTGGTGGTGTGCACAAATTGCTATGTATGTTGACTATCATCAAGGGAGGCAACTCGAATGATTTGAGTAAAACAAGTTTTTAAATTCTTAATTAATTGCTTACTAAACCTAAAATCACTAACATACTCCAATACATGATTTATTGTAATATTTGAACATGCTTACTTACTTTAGTTGGGGAATAAAGAAGTAAAAACACAATTTCATTTTTTTTATTACTTTTTATCTGTTTGCGTAAAAAACGAATTTCAAAAACAAAAAATCTCATAATTTAGATTCTACCAAAAGTTATTGTATCTCAAAATGTCATGTACTAGGTGTCTTCTTTCAAAATATGTCAAAAAAGTTCAGTCTAAACTTGTAGCTGACACTTCCTTTTTCTAGGGCTGATAGAGCTGCTTGGCCTCAGGACTATTAGCCTGTTTTTTGTCTCCATAAGTGTATGCAAAGTCGTGCTCTTTACAGATTTCATCAAGTTCATTTACTGGTGGACCATTGTCTAATGGATTGCCAGGCCCACAGTAGTTGTATCCAGGTAATGTTAATCCTTTCTTTGGTAACAGAGGTAACATGGCTTAGTGAATGTCTATTGCACCTCCCTCCTTTTGAGGCAAGAATTTTGTTTTTCTAGCATCACAGACAGAACACAGAGAACTAGCTATTTTCTTATTATTTTTGGTTGATCCTAAAGTGACATTTTTAGAATCTGTAACTGCTTTACACTTCAGACAGTATGATTTCATATTTATATACACTTCACAACCTTTTTGCATAATCATTGATTATACTTCTATTTACCATGCTAGGCCTGAGGGTAAATTGGAGTAAGATTTCCATAGGTGTTTTTCCCATTGCCCTGTTTTTTTAATGTAAAACACACTGTAATAACCACACATGACAGAATCCAGGTTCTGAATTTGAGCTGCATTATAAACAATTTCCTTTTTGCTTTTTCTAATGTAGCTTATAACCACATCAGGTGGAGGAACACCAAATGGGTCAAAATATTCATACTTGTTACAATTGGTGTACATTGCAACCCAGTGTGTCCTAGGCCCATGAAAGTAGTCTTGCAGATTAATGACCATGCATTCATTTTTAGCAGGCTTAACTGGTAGCATATCTTTGGAAAAGGTTCCTCTGTAGTTTTTTTATACTGACTTTAACATACGATCAATGTCATAATTAGTTAATGGGTTCCAGGGAGGGCCAGACCTCTGGCTGCCTGAGTTCCTGGCAGGACCAATCCCCTTCCTGTCTTTTTTATAATCCTTTACCCCCCAAAAGACTTGGTAGAATAGATCCTGCAAGACTGGCAACAAGCATAGGCCAGAAACCTCCCATCTTGCTCATTTGAGCTTTAGACATAGTTAGGTCAAGACCTTTTTTCAGTTTCCTGTGATTACTTATTCTTGCAACCCGTCTGTTTGTTAGCATTAATTTGTCTGTACCAGTGAGTTGACTAGGGCCAAGTCTAAGTCTTTTACCAGTTTTTTTTATTGAAAGCCTCAGCTATTTTTGTTTTTTTATTTGTTGTAAGACTGATTGAATATTCTGAATACATTTATATGATATATTATATTTACAGAAGTGCTCCAAGTATGGGGATGCTGTTAAAAGGTGAATTTGGCCCCAGGAGAAGTCCTTTTCCTTATCTACCTCCCTGGCCAGCCACTGCCTTTGCTTGTGGCCCCATGAATTGGTCCTGAGGCTGCAGCTAATCCCAATGAGGGTAAAACACTTTTAAGAATAGTGGGACCAACCCTACCAATGAGTGAGGCAAGAGCACCTGGAAACCCCCCCTGTTTTTGCACTTGAGTTTTGGACAGCTTTAGAGTGACAGCTTTTTTGCTTTTTCTTAGTTTGCCAATCTGTGTTTTTGCAAGTCCTAGTGTATCTGCACCACCCATTTGTGAATTGTTTATTGAAATAGACACACCAGTCTTATTTAGGTATGCCTTTCTAATTTCCTCTCTTTGAAAATTAGTTAAGTGAAATCCTACACCTTTGTAAGTCATTATTATACATTATATTAATACATTTTACAAACGTAGTGAGTACAATTTCATAAATCCTATACAATAACATTCATTTTTCCTTGAAGTGCATTCACAGCGAGGTATCTGTCACTCAATATGACTATATACACATAGTAGCTTGCATCAGTCCCATTAAACTGGAAGTTTCCTCCTAACTGCCAATTGATTTCAACATCAGCTGGGGAACCAATCAGCTGGTCTGCATGTTTTTATACATCAATATGAATGATTGGATACACACTTGCAAATTCTTCTACACTGATAGAGCTTCCTGTATCTGTATCCTGATATTTATTCACAGCCTCTTAGAACATCGTGTAAGCTCTGCTGTAATTTCTGCTGGCTTCATCAAAATTAGTGATTAGTGCTCTCTCAGGAAACTACAAGCTGTTTACCCTTACAAATATTTGTTTCAGATTGGCATGATCAAAGACCATGATATTTTGTTCTTGAGTGTTTTTGTCGCGGTTGGGGTAGGTGGAAGGTGGCTCGATCCCCAACCGGACAGTAAAAAAAAAATAAGGGAAATTCCTTCCTCAGTCACTAATCACATTTAAGACAAAGACACCACAAACCAAAACCAAAGTAAAACAATCGACTCAATTACGTATACATCTTTCAACCAAAACTCACTAACTGAAAACACAACAGAAAACTTCAAAGAAAACAATTACTACAAATTAAATAAAACGTTAAAAAACCGTCAAGTGGGCTTAACACTACAGTTCTTAGTCAATTATCTTTTTCCATCTCCATCTCTTAACTGAAAATCATACTCAACATTACAATGGATTGTATGGATAGAGTAACACGGCTCGTCAGCCTTTGTAGGCCATGCAAGGCCATCGGGCATGAAAATCACCAGAACAGTGTAGAGTAAACGATAACCAAGTCACGGTGTTCTTAGGTATTTGCCTCTCAAGAAATGCGCAGAGAGACTCGGTGGGTCAATTCTTACCCTGACCCACAGAGGAAACATGACTAATAAGAAATCTTAATTTTTTTTTATAATGCCCACACCAGCTTACATATATAAAGCCCTTAGTTTATCATCTTTTCAATCCATTTTTCCATTCCTTTGCAAAATAAATACTGGTCTTTATCTAACAAATTCCCTGCACCAGAACCCGCAAATATCGTGCAACAGGGGACACACAGCATGAAGGCGGAAAAGCACGTGCAACGTCGCCTCTAACATCAAGCGCAGACGCTGCATACTTCTTAAAGGTGTATAACGCTGCACAAAAATAATATGATGTGGACTTAAAGTCACACCACCCACCATGAGCCGTGACAGACCTTTAATATTTGCGTAAAATTAAACGATAATACACTGAGTCGTGACAGTTGTCTCGACGGACAGCTTGAATTGCAATGAATATATGACAAGGCAATTGCTCACTCTGCTGTGTTGTGACTCTCCAAGATGGGCTAAGTTCTGTACTGGTATATTGCTGTCTGTAAACTCTCATCTGCTCAAAATACAGCTTTTTCATCATTCCACTAGCAAGTTTTATTTCCAGATCAGCCACGTAACCCAAATTAGGTTAAACTTTTGGCATCCACAAACTTATATGAGATATCTTGAATTTTCCATCATCAACACCATTCTGTCTGTGAATGTAGTTGTTAGAATTTGCTCTGTCCAAAAGGAGACTGTACTTAATTCCTCTTGGAATACTTGTGACATCTCGGCACAGTCCAAACACACTACCCAGAGGTAGAAAAACACAAATCTCCTTGTTCCCTGCTGTGAGGAGTTTTCTCATTTTAAACCCTGAATTGTAGTTGTCTCTTTTGAGATTTCCCAAAGCAGTTCTCAATTTAGCTTTGGTTGTGTGATCAAAACTTGCTGTAGTTGCAGCAGTATTGAATTCTCTTCCATTACTGCCACCATTTCCAGAGTCTTTGTACCACATCATAATACTTGCAATTGACTTGTTGTAATCATCTGAAAAACTAACCAGATTCATGATGGTTGAAGCC
>JAWQFJ010031389.1:0-10389 GCA_034096865.1 Theodoxus fluviatilis
GTGCCAGATAGACTTTGGTCCAGGCTGTAGAGTCTACAGAGCAGTCCACTCCAGGTGGCCAAGGGTGGCATCAATGCTTTAGACCAGAATGCGAGACAACCATGGAGAGCTTAAGATTTTCGGTCCAACTTGAGTAGAAAACTCAGATGATGCAGCACTTTCCTCTAATGAGCTTAATCAAGAATGGATCCAAACAAGTTCTGAGGATCACTGCAAGGTTCGAGTTATCACTGAGGAGTCTACAGCTGGCCTTCCAAGTCAGATGTCCCAACATCCGTCACCTACAAAGATGTATCCCACTATCTATACTTGTAATAGTGAACTCACCATGGACAGATCTGAAGCGTAGGCAACATTTCTCTTAAAAGACCAACTGGACTTGCATGTCCCATCTGTTTCCATCAACAATTCACTCCTGTGTTTGATGAGGGAAAAGCAAATGCAAGGGATGTGCTTGTAGACTGACAGTATGTACATGGATGGATGGATGGTGTTTTACGGCCTATTAGCCGTTGAAGAGTTATTCTCCTCTTACGAATCGCGTAGGGAGACGTGGTGGGTCAATTCTTACCCAGAACCCACGGGGGAGACAGTAGGCTTGTTCATGAGTACAAAGCGCTGCATGAGCGCTTCGTGTTGGCAATTGAGCGCTCTTTGCCTTTCCTGAACACCTACAGATTTAGTGCAGCGCTTCACTTGTTAAAGGGGAGGTAAATCTTCTGCGCCCCATGTTGTGTTGCTAGACGCTAAAAAAGTGTTTGCCACAGACATCATTTATGCACGTTTAAATGTATTCTGCATGAATAAAGTCCACTACTGTGTCATCCTTACTTGCCATTACTTGCGCATAAAGAGAGAGCGCTAGGGACAAATAAAGCCCGTCCCAGTCCCAAAATGATGTTTCTAAGGGTTATTTAACGCATTGACGGCCAGTGCGGGATCGAAGACGCCATTTTGAAAATCGTGTGAATCACCTCGGATCTGTGATGCACAGCGCTGCGTGAATCACGCCCCAAAATTGCTGTTCAGGAGTTAAACACGTGCAGCCCTTCTGAACAAGCCTTCTATGTACACTGCAAGCCTAGAGGAAATGCTGACCCAAGAAGGAAAGAAGGGAGAGGCAGGCTAAAGTGAAAGTGCCACTGTCTACAGAAACAAGGTCGGGAGCTGGGGAGAGGTGGTCAGAGGAACTCTAGTGGAATGCAAGCAAGCAAGCAAGCATGCCAGCAGGGCAGACCCACAGCCAGCACCCACACTGTCCCACCTTGATCATGGATGACTTGTCCAGGTCCAGGAAGTAGGAGTCGGAGCGGAGCACCACGGAGTACTGGTAGTGGCCCGGCTTGGGGGGCGCGGAGAACTTCAGCTCCACCTGTAGTCACAGACACAGCATGGGCATCACACAGCATGGGCATCACACAGCATGGACATCACACAGCATGGACATCACACAGCATCACACAGCATGGGCATCACACAGCATGGACATCACACAGCATGGGCATCACACAGCATGGGCATCACACAGCATGGGCATCACACAGCATGGACATCACACAGCATCACACAGCATGGACATCACACAGCATGGACATCACACAGCATGGGCATCACACAGCATGGGCATCACACAGCATGGGCATCACACAGCATGGGCATCACACAGCATGAACATCACACAGCATGGGCATCACACAGCATGGGCATCACACAGCATGGGCATCACACAGCATGGGCATCACACAGCATGGGCATCACACAGCATGGGCATCACACAGCATGGGCATCACACAGCATGGGCATCGCACAGCATGGGCATCACACAGCATGGGCTTCACACAGCATGGGCATCACACAGCATGGGCATCACACAGCATGGGCATCACACAGCATGGGCATCACACAGCATGGGCATCACACAGCATGGGCATCACACAGCATGGACATCAGGGCATCACACAGCATGGGCATCAGGGCATCACACAGCATGGACATCACACAGCATGGACATCAGGGCATCACACAGCATGGGCATCAGGGCATCACACAGCATGGGCATCACACAGCATGGGCATCACACAGCATGGGCATCAGGGCATCACACAGCATGGGCATCACACAGCATGGGCATCACACAGCATGGGCATCACACAGCATGGGCATCAGGGCATCACACAGCATGGGCATCACACAGCATGGACATCACACAGCATGGGCATCAGGGCATCACACAGCATGGACATCACACAGCATGGACATCACACAGCATGGGCATCAGGGCATCACACAGCATGGGCATCACACAGCATGGGCATCACACAGCATGGGCATCACACAGCATGGGCATCACACAGCATGGGCATCACACAGCATGGGCATCACACAGCATGGGCATCACACAGCATGGGCATCAGGGCATCACACAGCATGGACATCACACAGCATGGGCATCACACAGCATGGACATCACACAGCATGGGCATCACACAGCATGGGCATCACACAGCATGGGCATCACACAGCATGGGCATCACACAGCATGGGCATCACACAGCATGGGCTTCACACAGCATGGGCATCACACAGCATGGACATCACACAGCATGGACATCAGGGCATCACACAGCATGGACATCAGGGCATCACACAGCATGGACATCACACAGCATGGACATCAGGGCATCACACAGCATGGGCATCACACAGCATGGGCATCACACAGCATGGACATCACACAGCATGGGCATCACACAGCATGGGCATCACACAGCATGGGCATCACACAGCATGGACATCACACAGCATGGACATCACACAGCATGGGCATCACACAGCATGGGCATCACACAGCATGGGCATCACACAGCATGGGCATCACACAGCATGGGCATCACACAGCATGGACATCACACAGCATGGGCATCACACAGCATGGGCATCACACAGCATGGACATCACACAGCATGGGCATCACACAGCATGGACATCACACAGCATGGGCATCACACAGCATGGGCATCACACAGCATGGGCATCACACAGCATGGGCATCACACAGCATGGGCATCACACAGCATGGGCATCACACAGCATGGGCATCACACAGCATGGGCATCACACAGCATGGGCATCACACAGCATGGACATCACACAGCATGGGCATCACACAGCATGGGCATCACACAGCATGGACATCACACAGCATGGGCATCACACAGCATGGGCATCACACAGCATGGGCATCACACAGCATGGGCATCACACAGCATGGGCATCACACAGCATGGGCATCACACAGCATGGGCATCACAGAGCATGGACATCACACAGCATGGGCATCACACAGCATGGGCATCACACAGCATGGGCATCACACAGCATGGGCATCACACAGCATGGACATCACACAGCATGGGCATCACACAGCATGGGCATCACACAGCATGGGCATCACAGAGCAGTCACAGGACCTCAGCAGAAAACAACAAGAACAACAACAAACAAACCAACACAAATCCCAAAGTAAAAAACAGTCCTGTACACATGTCACACCAACACAGCCCTGACAGAACAGTCCTGTACACATGTCACTCTAACGCAGCCCTGACAGAACAGTCCTGTACACATGTCACTCTAACGCAGCCCTGACAGAACAGTCCTGTACACACGTCACAGCAACACAGCCCTGACAGAACAGTCCTGTACACATGTCACTCTAACGCAGCCCTGACAGAACAGTCCTGTACACATTTCACGCCAACACAGCCCTGGCAGAATAGTCCTGTACACATGTCACACCAACACAGCGCTGACAGAACAGTCCTGTACACATGCCACAGCAACACAGCCCCGACAAAACAGTCCTGTACACATGTCACAGCGACACAGCCCTGACAGAACAGTCCTGTACATGTCACACCAACACAGCCCTGACAAAACAGTCCTGTACACATGTCACACCAACACAACCCTGACAAAACAGTCCTGTACACATTTCACGCCAACACAGCCCTGACAGAACAGTCCTGTACACATGTCACATCAACACAGCGCTGACAGAACAGTCCTGTACACATGCCACACCAACACAGCCCTGACAGAACAGTCCTGTACACATGTCACAGCAACACAGCCCTGACAGAACAGTCCTGTACACATGTCACACCAACACAGCCCTGACAAAACAGTCCTGTACACATGTCACACCAACACAGCCCTGACAAAACAGTCCTGTACACATGTCACAGCAACACAGCACTTTCACACTCCAAAACTGTTGGCTTTTCAGAAACAGGAAAAAGGGACGTAACTCCATCATTTTTTACCCTTTTAAAAATACAACCAATGCACAAAAGCAGTAAGACAGAACTACAGCATCAACTGTTGTACACACATCAAGTGTAGAAATTACTGCATTCACGATGATCTCTCTCTATGCATGAGATGACATTATAGTCGTCTCCTGACTAAGACATTTATCAACATGGAATGTCAATAATTAGAGACTGTCAAAACCCAATACGGACGGTGCCCAGACCGATGACAGGCTTACCTCTTCCTCCGACTTGAGACTGCAGACGAATACAGGAGCAGTGATCAGCATGTTTCTCTTTCTGTCCGCCACATATAGCCACCAGCACTCCTGTTTCTCCTGCAAGACACAAGGCAGCGGTTAGGGACAACAGCGACTGCTTCTCTTGTACTGAGATGGGACAACAATGACTGCTTGTCTTGTACTGTAATGGGACAACGACTGCTTGTCTTGTACTGAGATGGGACAACAGCGACTGTTTGTCTTGTACTGTAATGGGATAACAATGACTGCTTGTCTTGTACTGTAATGGGACAACAGCGACTGCTTGTCTTGTACTGAGATGGGACAACAATGACTGCTTGTCTTGTACTGAGATGGGACAACAACGACTGCTTGTCTTGTACTGTAATGGGACAACAGCGACTGCTTGTCTTGTACTGAGATGGGACAACAATGACTGCTTGTCTTGTACTGAGATGGGACAACAGCGACTGCTTGTCTTGTACTGAGATGGGACAACAACGACTGCTCGTCTTGTACTGAGATGGGACAACAATGACTGCTTGTCTTGTACTGAGATGGGACAACAATGACTGCTTGTCTTGTACTGTAATGGGACAACAACGACTGCTTGTCTTGTACTGAGATGGGACAACAATGACTGCTTGTCTTGCACTGTAATGGGACAACAATGACTGCTCGTCTTGTACTGTAATGGGACAACAGCGACTGCTTGTCTTGTGCTGAGATGGGACAACAACGACTGCTTGTCTTGTACTGTAATGGGACAACGACTGCTAATCTCTCCTGACATCAACTCTGAAGCCACTGTACTAGAAATCCCACACCAATTTTTCCCTGACGTCAACACAGAAAAGTGCCCAAACAAGAGAGCAAACTTTAACTCACTGCAGGGAAGTAGGGGCAGTGGACGGGGTGACTCTCCTTGACTTTGGTCTCTAGAGAGTTCTCCTTCTTGCTCTCTCTCTGGAACTTGGCCCAGTCGTCTTCCTCTTCCTCCTCCTTCTCCCCGCCTTGCCTGTCCTCTCGCCCCTCCTCTGCCGGCCTGTCGTCCTCTTCTCCCTCCTCCCCCTCCACCTTCTCCTCCTCTGTGTCCTCCTCTTCCCCATTCTCCTCTGGCTTGGCAGTCTTCGGCGCATCCCCTCCGGCCTTCTGTGAATGAATGAGAAGAATGAAAGCATCAATGTACACAGTGAAATAGTCAGAAGCAAGAGCGGATGGTAGATGGAGTTTTTGAGTAATTGCCACAAAGACACGATCTAGATTGCTCACACTAGCGTAGAGACAAAAATGAAACAAAGCATTTCCTATTGACAGAAAAAGAAAAAGAAGAAAGTAAAGGAGGAGAAGGTGTGTGGGAGGAGGAGGAGGAGGTGTGTGGGAGGAGGAGGAGGAGGTGTGGGAGGAGAAGGAGGAGGTGTGTGGGAGGAGGAGGAGGAAAAGGTGTGTGGGAGGAGGAGGAGAAGGTGTGTGGGAGGAGGAGGAGGAGGTGTGTGGGAGGAGGAGGAGGAGGTGTGTGGGAGGAGGAGGAGGAGGTGTGTGGGAGGAGGAGGAGGAGGTGTGTGGGAGGAGGAGGAGGTGTGTGGGAGGAGGAGGAGAAGGTGTGTGGGAGGAGGAGGAGGTGTGTGGGAGGAGGAGGAGGTGTGTGGGAGGAGGAGGAGGAAGAGGTGTGTGGGAGGATGAGGACAGACCTGGGTACCCCAAATTTTGCCTCTGCGTACTCACTGGTTGAGATATGTGTATTTTTTTTTAACTGCGTATTTTTGGCGCGGATCGACAATTTCAAAAATGCAGCTTTTGGTTTGCACACATGATACTCTGCAGTCAGCAAGACAAAACAAGAAGGGCAAAGCCCATACAACTCACATGCTTGACCTTGACCTTTACATGACCTTGACCTTCAGGTGACCTTCAAGGTCAAGGTCAAACAACTAAACCAGCAATGACATCATACACTAAGAACTGCTTTACACATTTTTCCTACCAAAATACATGTGACCTTGACCCAAGGTTAAGGTCATCCAAGGTCATGCAACACAAAGCTGTTAATTCAAGACATAGGAAGCACAATGGTGCTTATTGGCACTGAGATATGGTCACTTTTAATGGTTCACTACCCCATTTTGGTCACATTTCATAAGGGTCAAAGTGACCTTGACCTTGGTTTGGCTGGCATTTAATGCTCCAAAATAATAGATGCTTTCACCAAAAGATTTAATGGTTTGACCAAAAGAAATAATGAAAAAAAATTGAATGAACAAAAGAATATTTAAACACCAAAAATAAAATTCAATCACCAAAAGAATAAATAGTTGAGCAAAAAAACTAATTATTGGGCTAAAAATGTAATGTTTGAACAAAAGATAAATTAGAATGCAAAAAGAAAAACTACTCAGCAAAAGATTAAATGCATCTGGCATAAAAACCAATCATTTCAACAAAATATAAAATGATTTCAGCAAAAAAATAAATGAAAACAAGAAGGGCAAAGCCCATACGACTCACATGCTTGATCTTGACCTTGACATTCAGTGACCTTCAAGGTCAAGGTCAAACAACTAAACATAGCAATGACATCATACACTAAGAAATGATTTACACATTTTTTCCTACCAAAAATACACGTGACCTTGACCCAAGGTCAAGGTCATCCAAGGTCATGCAACACAAAGCTCTTAATTCAAGACATAGGAAGCACAATGGTGCTTATTGGCACTTTCTACCATGAGATATGGTCAATTTTAGTGGTTCACTACCACATTTTGGTCACATTTCATAAGGGTCAAAGTGACCTTGACCTTGATTATATGTGACCAAATGTGTCTCATGATGAAAGTATAACATGTGCCCCACATAATTATTAAGTTTGAAACAGTTATCTGCCATAGTTCCGGGTCAAGGTCACTTCAAAATATGTATACAATCCAACTTTGAAGAGCTCCCGTGACCTTGACCTTGAAGCAAGGTCAACCAAACTGGTATCAATAGATAGGGCTTGCTTTGACCTATATACCACTTGTAGCTAAGGTCGCAATTCTCAATAACGTGGGAGAAAATTGGGAAAATGTGAAAAATGACTGTTTTTGAGACCACATTTATGGCTCCTGTGACCTTGACCTTGAAGCAAGGTCAAGTCACTATGTATGTTTTTTGAGGCCTTGTCATCATACACCATCATGCTATATTTGGTGTTGATAGACTTAATAGTCTCCGAGAAAAATCCAACGTTTAAGTTTTTTACGCCCGGACGCCCGGACGGACGCCCGGACGGACGACACAGCTGAGTACATAGACTCACTTTTGCTTCGCATGTGAGTCAAAAATCAATGATTGCTCGATTGATGTTTTATGAGCTCTACAGGGTAAAGGTGAGTGGTTTTCACAGCACATGAGGCTTAAATTGACTTCACTTCTCTCTGAACATGGATTTTGAAGAGAGTAGTGAGTGTTTTTCACATTGAAGCTTGATATAAGCTCTCTAAATCAAGCTAAAATAAGCTTGAATAAATGATTCTGACCATTCAGTCTCTGACCATGGAGTTCGAAGCAATCGGACCCGTCCCTACACAAAATGATTCTTCAGATACAGACACTGAAGAACCACCACCCAAGAGAAGAAGAGGCATTGCAAAAGACTGGGAGAAGCAAAGGGATTTCGTTACGGCAGATGCAGCACTGGAGTTCATCAAAAATGTAAGTAGAACTGTGTGTGCCTACAATGCACGTATCCTCAAAATGTTCTACAATCAACCTTAAGAGATATTTTGTATGTATTTATGGGCAGCCGTATTTATGATGATAACTTACAAAGGGCTGTCTGTTGCAGGATGACAGCTGGTCAGTCTATGCCACAACCAAATCGTCAGATGGCAAAAAGGTCTACTACAAGTGTAAGAAAGGAGCTAGCTGTCTTGCGGAAGTATTTCTCCTGTACAAGTCCGATGATGGTGTTGCTCTCTACTCATATGGTGATCACGATCACTCTGGCGAAGTACAGAAACGCGGCATCCATCCAGACACCAAACAGATAATCCAGCAGCTGTTCAGAGATGGCGTTCAGAAGCCACGGCAAATACTCATTGCATTGCGTCAGCGGGAATGCACACCGTTGCCAACAAAGACGCAGCTAGCAAATTACTTGGCGGTCATGAAAAACACTTTGTATGGGAGACATTCCATTTCTCTTGGAGAACTTCAAGCTTGGGCTGAGAAGAGGCAAGACCTCCCAGATGACGAAAATGAAGTTTTTGTCTGTGGCTTTGAGGCTGATGCTGGAAATGAACTCAAGGGTGCAAATTTTCGCATTGCTCTGTCCACTAAGCGTCTGTTGACCCTGGGAGCCAGAACTCAATGTGTGCATGCTGACGCTACATACAAACTGATTTGGCAGGGCTACCCTGTTCTCATCACTGGATACTCTGACGCTGACAGGAAGTTTCATCCGCTGATGCTAGCAGTGACCGTGAATGAGACAAAACTGGACTTCAAATTTCTATTCTCTTCTTTGATTCACGGTGTTAGTTTGGCCACCAACAACGAAGTCGAGTTCAGGCCAACCCACCTGATCTCTGACGCCGCACCAGCAATCAAGAATGGGTTTGCTCTTGCTTTTGGGCAGGCAGCAGACAAGATCATCATGTGTTGGGCACACGTCATAATGAACGTTGACAAACAACTGGTAAAGATTAAGAACGTGCGGATTCGTGCTTCTGTCAGAGATGACATTTGTCTCCTTCAGGTGTGTCCTGACGAAGATTCCTTTCTTCACGCGTCAGCACTCTTCCTTGACAAGTGGAAGATGTCGGAAGAAGATGGCGTCGGTGGTTTCATCGAGTATTTTGAGTCGTCGTGGTTGGATCACAACGGAACTTGGTATGAAGGTTATGCCCCTGGGCATCCATCAACAAACAACGGCCTAGAGGCAACTAACATGGTGATCAAAAAACAGAACACTCTGAGAGAAAGGCTCGAACTGGCTAGATTTTTGGCGGTTGTGGAACACGACATCGTCAAAAACTGGTCGAGGGAAAGAGATGCTGCTGATGGACCATGCGTCAAAGTTGCAGAGACACCAACACGCACACTCAAGATCTGGACCAGCGCTTGGCAGTGGGCATCATCAAATGCACAGTCTCTGCGGTCCGGCAACACGATCTTCACCGAGACATCGGTACCTCTGGAGACGGATCTCAAAGAGGCAATCCAGGAACAACAAGAAAAGTCTGCTGCAGCTTCGTGGCAAGACTTTGATGATTATGCTGCATGCCGTCGATCGCTCTGGCAGATCAGAGTCGAAGACGACCGAGTTTTCACATGCAATTGTCCAGACTTCCAGAAGTGCAACATTTGCAAGCATTCTCTGGGTCTCGAGATCAGACTCAATGTGTCAGAACCCCCAGCCAGCGCCAAGACGGTTCCACTTGGACAAAAAAGAAAACGTGGTCGTCCTAAAATGTCAAGGCCGGCGCTTGTCAGACAGTAGGGTGCAACCCAGAGAATGCTATCAAATGTTGCAAATGTCGCCACACCTCCTTGTTTCCGTGAGCGTATTTGTCTGATGTTGTTGTCTCGGTTTTGCTGCTTTTCAACTTTGTTTTGATTTTTGATCAAGTTTCTTCTTTTTTATGCATTTTTTATTTTGATCTTTTGTTGATGTATCTTTTTTTTGCTGTATGATCTGTTTTTTTGGTACGGGTTTTTTGTGCTTAAGTCATTACTTTTGATGGTAACATCATTTTTTTGTGCATTTATTCTTTTGGAAAATAAATAGTTTTTTTGGACAAACTTTTTTTGGTGGAGTCATTTGTTTTTTTGGGTGGAGTCATTTGTTTTTT
>JAWQFJ010031391.1:0-2500 GCA_034096865.1 Theodoxus fluviatilis
CTCTCTCTCTCTCTCTCTCTCCTCTCTCCTCTCTCTCTCTTCTCTCTCTCTCTCTCTCTCTCTCTCTCTCTCCTCTCTTACCACATTTGAATATTTTGCCTCAAGGCTGAATGTAGAAAGGCCAATACTGCCTAATTCACTAACCTTGCAAATAAAGTTTCGTTCGTTCGTTCGTTCTCTCTCTCTCTCCCTCCCCCCCCCCCTCCCCCCCCTCTCTCTCCTCTCTCTCTCTCTCTCTCTCTCTCTCTCTCTCTCTCTCTCCTCACACACACATACACACTCTCTCTCCCTACTCACACACACATACACACTCTCTCTCCCTACTCACACACACATTCTCTTCTCTCTCTCTCTCTCTCTCTCTCTCTCTCTCTCTCTCTCTCGGCCGGGAGGCTGAAGAAAATGTTACAAGAAAATATAATCCATTTATCAATACTATTTGTTTGTCAAATAAATAGTTCGCTGAAATCGCTCATTTAAAATTTACAAAATCGACCGCAAATTTCAGTGTCAATCTCGTGAATTCAGTATCAGAGTTATCTCCCATGCGGCTTGCCGTAATGTTTACAGAACGGAATGAGCAAAAAACAGCTGAGCCGAAAAACGTTGTCTTCAACTTTGCATCGCATTGTTTTGACACCGAGTGTGAGATCGTGTAAGACCGAGTTGCATAGACTTAGCGATTGCAAGCGCTGAGCAGCGCTTGCGCCGTGAAACGGCTTGTTCAGAACGCGTAGCGCTGCAAAGCGCTGCATGTGATTCGGCGCTTTGCAGCGCTGCGCCTCCTGAACAAGCCGTTTCATGGCGCAAACGCTGCTCAGCGCTTGCAATCGCTGAGTCTATGCAACACGGGGCTGCATTTCACTTTCCTCGTTTGTTTGGAGAAAAGCAGTGCGTGCGATCACTCAATCAGTTTGTTTACACAGACACACACACTGACACACACATACATACACATATATTCACATACACACACACACAAACACACACATACACACACACAAACATATATACACACACACACACACACACACACACACACAAACACAAACACAGACACAAACACACACAAACACACAAACACAAAACACACACACATACACACACACACAAACATACACACACACATACACACACAAACACACACACACACACACACACACACACACACACACAACACACACAAACAAACACACACACACACACACACACACACACAGACACACACACACACACACACACACACACACACACACACACACACACATTCATTGTTCGTCCGTCGAGTCGACGAGGACCACTCTAGTCATCTGGGGGTTTCTGGGACTGGCTCTGTCTGTGCGTGCGCAGATGGCTGATGAGGTCGATCCTGGCACGGAAGGTTCTGGGACAAAATGGACACGGGACGAGTGGGATATCTCCAGGAGGATTGATAGAACGGGCATTTCGGGCTTGGCGCTTCTTTTCTGCGGCGAACGTCCTGTTGGCTTCGCATGTTTTGGCGCCTTTGTACTTGTAGATGGAGGAGCGCCAGGTGGCTCTATTCACTGCGGAGTGTTCCCACGTGTCTGGGTTGATGGCAAACGCTTTCAGTGAGGCTTTGAGAGTATCTTTGAATCGTTTCTTCTGCCCACCGTGGGACCGTTGGCCATGCTGCAGCTCGCCGAAGAGGAGTTGTTGGGCAGCCTCTCAACTGGCACACGTGCTACGTGCCCTGCCCAGCAAAGCTGGGACTGCATCAGGATGGTGAAGATGCTGGGGAGTCCTGCTCTGGCCAGTACTTCTGTATATTGGACTTTGTCCTGACACTTTATGCCGAGGATTTTTCTGAGGCTTGTTGTGTGGAAATGATTCAGCTTCTTGGCATGACGTTGATACACTGTCCATGTCTCGCATGCATAGAGCAGCGTAGGGAGCACCAATGCCCTGTATACTTTCAGCTTGGTCTGTGTGGTGATGCCTCTCCTGCCCCACACATTTGGGTATAGTCTGCCGAAGGAAGAGCTTGCTCTGGCAATTCTGACGTTCACTTCGTCGTCGATGGTGACATTCTGAGATAGTGTGCTGCCTAGGTACGTGAAGCGGTTCACTGCGTTGAGTCTCTGGCCGTTGACAGTGATGTTGGGCTCAACATAAGGCTTTCCGGGCGCAGGCTGATGGAGGACTTCAGTCTTCTTTGTGCTGATCGTAAGACCAAAGTTTGTGCATGCGCTGGAGAACATGTCAACGCTGCGTTGCATATCAGCTTCTGAGACAGCGTTGAAAGCACAGTCATCAGCAAACAGGAAGTCTCTGATGATGTCTGTCATGACCTTGGTTTTTGCTTGGAGCCTCCGAAGGTTGAACAGTTTGCCATCTGTTCGGTATTTCAGGTCGATGCCAACATCTTCGTCTCTGAAGGCGTCAGTGAGCATGGCCGAAAACATGAGGCTGAACAGTGTCGGCGCCAGGACGCAGCCTTGCTTGACCCCGTTGGTGACTGGGAAGGGATCAGATGGCT
>JAWQFJ010031391.1:7500-32500 GCA_034096865.1 Theodoxus fluviatilis
AAAACGCTCATTTTAAGAATACTTACACACATGCAAAGAAATCGTAACCAAACAGTGTTAATTTCGAAGCAGTCGCGAAAGTGTTTGTTGTGGTCACGTAAACGAATTAATTACTATTTTTCGAATAAGTCGAGAAAGTGTTTTGAGACACTAAATTCGGTCGTGCGAAATCTGTCTAAACCCTCGCGCGAGGGTATTTTAATGTCTGGCCGAGACTTGAACACATAACCGTGCTTATCTGTCTTGGCGGACTCTTGTTTGAAGGAGTCTCAAAAGTGTCTGTTGTTGTCAACGTGACCGAGTTTAGCGGTTGCCAGTGTACCGAGTAAACGAATGAATTACGTATTCTACATAGAGCTTCGATGAAATTAATACTGCCATTCGGCTATTGTTTCTCATTCTGTGTGTAAATGATTCTTAATATGAACGTTCTGCATGCGTACTGAAGAGAAAATTGCGGATATTGGCTTACAAGTGTGAACGCAAAACATGCCGCCTGCGGGGCCTCAAATAAATGTGGTTCAACCGAATGTTGTGGCTGAACACTGCGTGTGCGCCATTAATGTCCTGTTATCAAGCACCGGCTTAAGCTCGCGCAGGTGGACCGGAGAGTGCTGTGCATTATATCGTCTCCCAGGGGTAAACATGTGTGAAACAGCAACACAAGCAAGCGGTGCATGAGTCACGTCATGTCCTGGTCAGAATAAGTTCATGGGCTCTGTCCAGCGCTGTCCATGATCTGCATTTCGAATGTCTTCCACATCCGCCATACTCTCCAACCCCCCCCCCCCCGTGATTATCGCATCTTTGGACCGCTCAAAGAGGCGATGGGAGGCAAACTTTCCGGTTCGAGGAAGAGGTGCAGCAGGTGGTGCACAAGTGGCTGCGCGCCAAAGGTATCTATGCAGTTCCGCAGTGCAGAAACACCTGTATTGAACGTAATGAAGACTTACATCGAAAAATGAGGTAAATGTGTACCTTGTTTGTTGAAAAAAAAACGATATTTTCTTTTGACTCACTTCGTATTTTGGCGATGGATGGATGATGGATGACTGGATAAATGGATGGATGGATGAATGGTGTGTGGATGGTACGTATACTGGATAGATGACTGGATGGGTGGATGGATGGATGGATGGATGGATGGATGGATGGATGGATGGATGGATGGATGGATGGATGGATGGATGGATGGATGGATGGATGGATGGATGGATGGGTCGATGTATGGATGGATGTATGGATGGATGATAGGATAAATGGATAGATGGGTGGATGAGTGTGTGGACGTTAATTTGGAAGGAAGGATGGACGGACGGACGGATGGATGGATGGACGAGGTTTTACGGCCGTTGTAAGCATTGTAAGGCCCCCAAAAAGTATCCAGTTAAAAAAGAGACCCGAATTGTGATTATGTGCTCTACTTGCCAACCCAGAAGTCCTCACATTCCTCGGAGGCAAAGCCCCACTTGTAATCTTGCCAATCTCGGTCGAAACTGATGCGGCCTCCCGACCGCCTTTGGATGACCTGCAAGGAGCAACAAGCACTCGTGTGGAAACCTGAGGCGTCACTGTCACCTAGAGCACAAGAAAGTGTCAGAGTGGTAGCAAGCAATTGCCCTCAAGTGATAAGATAGGACTTAACATGACAGTAATACATTTTAATAAACCCAGTTTTCTCCATCCCAGCAAAAAGACAAAAAATATTTACAGGAACTTCCCAACCCTTCAAACTTGTTTACAGTAATATATATGGCAGCCCACGGTTGTCCAATGCTAGCCGTTTAGTTCACGCTAGCGGCTATTATGAAATCAGGGTCAGATGTAGGTCAGGCAATCCTAAATAGGTATTTCAGAAAGAAGAACTATTTGCGTCCCCTAGCAAGCGGACAACCTCTGTACATCCGGTTTTCAAACAGCCTTCTTCTACTCCTTTTTGTATTATCAATGTAAATAATATATAAGAAAAGAGCGGAAATTCTGCTTTTCATGTATGAGCTACGATGTCTGTCAGCGATTAAACTTTAATGTCCGGCCTCGAGACAGAACTGCTTCACAGTGCGGCTCACTTCTGGTTATTTGCTGCATCTTCTAATCTACAGGTAAGAGCACAAAGTTAATATGATACACATTTTTGCTATAATAAATGCTTTAGTACATAGACTTTCGACGTGTATTTTCAGAAAATGGATAGTTTTTCGTGAATCGGCAAGAAATGACTTTTCCATAGCGATGTTCGAGACTTGAGTAGTCACATAAAGACATAAGGCTTGTTCAGGAGTACTCAGCGCTGCATGAGCGCTTCATGTTGGCAATTGAGCGCTCTTTGCCACTCCTGAACGCCTAAGATGTAGTGCAGCGCTTCACTTGTTAAAGGGGAGGTAAATCTTCTGCGCCCCATGTTGTGTTGATAGACGTGAAGAAAGTGTTTACTTTGCCACAGACATCGTTTATGCACGTTTGCATGTATTCTGCATGAATAAAGTCCACTACTGTGTCATCCTTACTTGTCATTACTCGCACATACAGAGCGCTTGGGGCAAATAAAGCCCGTTCCAGTCCCAAAATGATGATTCTGAGGGTTATTTTACGCGTCGACGGCCAGTGCAGGATCGAAGACGCCATTTTTTATGTGTTGCAAAATCATTTGAAGCACGTCGGAATGGTGATTCAGAGCGCTGCTCAGCGCTCAGTGAATCACGCCCCAGAATTGCCGTTCAGGAGTGAATCACATGCAGCGCTGAGCAGCGCTTTGAATCGCTGCGCCTCCTGAACAAGGCAATAGTTAGGGATAATTTTCAATAAAATGGGAAAATCTGTCGCATAAGTAAATACTCCACATATGCCAAAAGTTAACTGTGGGAAAACTTTAGGACTGTCTACAAAGAGCGGCGAGTTCAGAGCGGAAATGTATGGAATAAAGACGCTACTAATTCACGCGTGTGCGAAGTCACCAGGTCATCTACAGATGAGCGCCGTAGAGATATGTACATGTCGTTTCACACTCAACTAGACAGCGCGATTCTGCCGAAGCGGCGACGTCGTGACATAAAATAGCACGACACTACTCCCCACCCAGGAGTAAAATAGGGTGACGTGAGAGCTGTGGTAGTTAACCGTTTTGCGATGAAAGCTTCGTGCGGCCACGAGACAGGAGGAGGGCGATGCGCCTCCATAGAAGGGGAGATGACGCTGTTACCCGTCTGTGACTTCCTGTCCGTCTGTGTGATCGTCCATCATTCCTTCTGTCCGCCCATTCATTTCTGTCATCTGTCCTTCTGTCCGTCCGTCCGTCGACCGTCCGTCCGTCTGTCTGTCTGTACTTGTCTGTCTGTCTGTTTAATTGATTATATGTTGGAAGTGGATTGATTCTTGGTCTAATTGACCAGGATAAAAAGTGTAAAATATGAAAAAGATATTAAATAAATCAAAATGTTAAAATGAGTTGCGTTTAGCAGAAGGATACGAATAACATGGATACAAATGTGAATACGCTCTCGGAGGAACACTCGTGGCGAGCGCTCGGGCAGTCCGAAAAATCGTTCTCGAACCACAGGGAAGCTGCGTAGGCTTTCGCCACAGACGCTCCTTTCGCAGCGCTTTCGATCGCTCCCGTAACGAGTCATTATACGCTAAGAAACTTGCCTCTAATCCTGCTCGAGAAAAGCCCCGCCAAGCAACCTTCCTTACCGCGAAACTGCCCCGACACAGAGCGGTAGGATCTTTCTTGTCACTGGCACAGGATTCAAGAGCGTCAGCAATCCTGTAAAGGCCATCTCGTCCATTGGAACCCCGGCCCAAGCGGTTCGGTCCGCTCAGTCCATAATCCCAGAGACGATCAGAACCACGAGAGGGACGGTCACGGTTCAGGCCATAACATTCGCGTGCATCGTCTTTCCACCCTGGTCGACCTCGACCGTCGTCCTGCAGAAACCGAGAGTGGTCGAGAAATTGACATAATGAATGAATTAATAAATGAATGCATGGATGGATGGATGACTGAATGAATGGATGGATGGATGGATGAATGAATGAGCAAATTAATAAATGAAATATTACGGCCCATTAGCCTTTGTATGCTAAGTAAGGCGTACAGTAAGTGTAGGTGTAAAACGGATTGAGACCCAGACGTGGGTGTTAAGTCGCTATATAAAATCACGCCGTTGCCTTTTACTTCTAAAGACCACTGACTATAAAATCCCTAGAGCTGGTCAGAGAAAGGACAAGTCTAGAGACGATTTCCCGAGTTAATTCGCCTTGTATGAATCGCGTAGGGAGACTCGGTGGGTCACATCTTACCCTCAACCCACAAGGAATTGACGAGATGGAAAAAAAAAATCTTTCTCGAAGGGTCCAGCAAATCGGATGTGATCTAAGAGTTGTCCCACTTTCGCAATGGGATGCTAATAACGGTGGTGCAATGAGCCATGAAGTCCTAGCGATATCTTGCGCCACAAAGATTGTCATGCGCCTTGTCTTCTTTCGCCAAGCGTGGTTGATACGGGGGTTCTCCTAGCTTGCGCCGGGAAGTCGAAGTCCACCAAATCCGGTGGTCTTTTTCGAAAAACATTTATTCACGCACTGGTCGATACACAACGACCAAAGTAAGTAATTAGCATTACCACAATAAATTTTCTTTCGAGACTGGTTTCTGGGAGGACACAATCACTGTTCTTGAGCTCTTTCGCGTTCCTTCTGTCTCTGTCGTTGCTCTTTTCGTCGCGCTCTCTCCTAGTACGCTGTATCTCACGTGTGTACTCTCTGGTGTGCACTCTCACGTGTGTACTCCCTGGTGTGCACTCTCACGTGTGTACTCCCTGGTGTGCACTCTCACGTGTGTACTCCCTGGTGTGCACTCTCACGTGTGTACTCTCTGGTGTGCACTCTCACGTGTGTACTCCCTGGTGTGCACTCTCACGTGTGTACTCCCTGGTGTGCACTGTCACGTGTGTACTCCCTGGTGTGCACTCTCACGTGTGTACTCCCTGGTGTGCACTCTCACGTGTGTACTCCCTGGTGTGCACTCTCACGTGTGTACTCTCTGGTGTGCACTCTCACGTGTGTACTCCCTGGTGTGCACTCTCACGTGTGTACTCCCTGGTGTGCACTCTCACGTGTGTACTCCCTGGTGTGCACATCACGTGTGTACTCCCTGGTGTGCACTCTCACGTGTGTACTCCCTGGTGTGCACTCTCACGTGTGTACTCCCTGGTGTGCACTCTCACGTGTGTACTCTCTGGTGTGCACTCTCACGTGTGTACTCTCTGGTGTGCACTCTCACGTGTGTACTCTCTGGTGTGCACCTCACTCTTAAGGCAAAAATCCCGTAGAGGACTTCTCGCACTCGCATATCTTCTCAGGCTGGATGAGTGGGTGGATGGGTGGGTGGGTGGGTGGATGATAGGATGAATGGATGATAGAATGGATGGATGGATGGATGATATGATGGATGAATGGATGGATGGATGGATGGATGAATGGATGGATGGATGGATGGATGAGATTTTACTGCCTATTAGCCTTTGTTGGCTATGTATGGCTATTGACTACAATTTCACTAGTCTTGGCTACAGAGCAAGTCAAGTCTCGATTTCCTTAGCTATTCGCTTTTAACTAATCACCCCGGGAGACGCCGTGGTTGTATCTTTACCCCAGGCTACAGAAAGTACGCTTTGATCAGTGTAGACAGAGATAACGCTTACACTCATGGTATACAACAACATATATTCCTGCAGTCGTATCCAGGGGTTCATTTGATTCCACCAGAAGTGCATTTGAAGAGTTCGCAATTTACCATCTCTCAAATATACTTTTTACCACTTAAGAAATTTGTCGTACCATCGAAGAAGTAAAATTTCAAGAGGTTTTTTTTTCTTACTGCGTACGGAAAACCATCAAGCTCCGTCATGTAGTCAGAGTCAGCACAGTCAGTGTAGTTCCCTGTAATGACAAGGACACAAGGTAATATAGATATTTGAGTTCACATCTATGAGAGAGAAAGAGCTAGAGAGAGAGAGAGCTACAGAGAGAGCTACAGAGAGAGCTAGAGAGAGAGCTAGATAGAGATAGAGATAGAGAGAGAGAGAGCTAGATAGAGAGAGAGCTAGATAGAGAGAGAGCTAGAGAGAGAGCTAGATAGAGAGTTAGAGCTAGAGAGAGATAGAGCTAGAGCTAGAGAGAGAGAGAGGGGGGGGGGAGGGAGAGGGAAGGAGAGGAGGGGGAGGAGGGAGAGGAAGAGAGAGAGGGGGGAGAGAGAGAGAGAGAGAGAGAGAGAGAGAGAGAGAGAGAGAGAGAGAGAGAGAGAGAGAGAGAGAGAGAGAGAGAGAGAAAGAGAGAGAGAGAAGGGGGGGTACAGGAACTAATTGTAGGAAGGAGTAATGACACTGACCTTTGACGCAGGCGAAGGTGAACAGAACAGCCAGAAGAGCACTCGTGGTGTCCATGTTGACTCTGTTGACGGTGTTTGTTCGTCTGACTTCTCTCTCTATTTATACACTCCTTCGCAGTGGCGAAACCCATGCTTTCATCTTTGCATCCCCAACCTAATTTTCTCACCCAGTAATAGCTGTCAATACTTGCAGTCCACTTGACTCCCTCTCAACCTACTTTGCAAATGAATGTCAAAACCTAATGTAAGGCAATGTTTTGCAGGAATAACAGCTGTTGCAGAAGGTTCATTTACTACCTACGTGAAGGCCATAAAAATGATGCCAAAGGCTCTATCCTGATTGGGCTGTCCACGTGTCTCTACTTAGACGCAAACTGCACGTGATGTGCGTATGGATTGTAATTTTCCTCCACATAGCTTTGACCTCACCCAACCTAATCAGGCATCAGGTTCTGCCAGGCAGTTCAAGTGAATCAAAGCGTAATAAGCGTCAGTTGCAAAAAGACTTAATCGCTCAACTAAAATAGCATGATTGTACCAGGAGTTGTGACATTTTTTGTGTCTCGCCTAAACCGAGATTTTATTCGGCGCTGTAGCAAACAGGACCTGCCTATTCCTAGGCAAGACAAAGTTCTCATGTTAAAAAGAGCCCAAGTCCCAGGCGTTCTTTGGCTTTCGTTGCAGTTGTTAACAGGCAAAAACCTTAATGTGTGTTTTGTGTGGGCATAGTATCCGAAGTGGACTTAGCGAATTTGTGTTCGGAGACTGCTGCATACGCATTGGCCGAAGTAGAGGCAGGGCAGCCTAGATTTCCCGCGACTCCCAAACGAAAGAGCGATCATCTTATCAGGACGCAGTTTCTGTCTACTTCTTCCAAAAAGACATCGGATAATGTCATATCCTGCTCGGATTGAAGTATCAGCTAATGAAACATTAGCAAAATCTTTGTGGCAAATTGTGGACTGGCAAGCAGACGTAAAAACAGAAATTTAAACGGATAGATACACACACAGACACACACAAATACACACTCACATAAAAAGATACACAAATATATATACACACACACATACACACACACATATACACACACGCATACACACGCGCGCGCGCGTACTGACGCATAGATGGACACACACACACAGACATACGCGGACAAATAAATACAGATGCACACACACACACACACACACACACACATACACACACATACACACACATACACACACATACACACACATACTCACAGACAGCTGACAAATAAATACAGATACACACACACACACATACACACACACATACGCACACGCTCGCACACATACACACACACACTCTCAAACGGACATGCACACACATACACACACACACACACACACACACACACACACACACATGTCACTCTCATCACCATTATTACAATTACAGGTCAGAGTTCTGCATAATGGACCCGCATCCCCCGCTTAGGCAGTCACCATAGGCTCAGTATGTCAGCATAACTACAGGATCAAAGAGTGTTTGCTTGGGACCTCTCCTACAACTAGCCCTTCATTCGATGATTTTGGCAAACTTATGACCGTTCATGTCAATAACACTAATGAAATATGGGAAATGATTAAAATCCACTCACAGAAGTCAATGGAACCCCCCCCCACACACACACACACACACATACACACACACACACACACACACACACACACACACACACACACACACACACACTCTTTGTTTTTTAACTGATCTATACTGACAGTATACTGACAGCAGGACAGGCATGGGATAACTTGCTGCGATAAATAACGTTCGGATTCTTCAACTCGTTTAACAATGTCCAATCACAAACTGAGTGAGATCTATGTTAAACACAAAAATATTTCCTATTGGAGGAGTTTGATGTAATTATACTCTGCATCCGAAGTGGATTACAGCCCTACCATTTCAAACAACGCACTTGTAAGATATGGATGTCACACCATCAACATTGTATGTAACGCGATGAACACTAACATGTTAGCAGTAGTATTTCCAGTCATTAAATGTTCATTTCAGCCTAAAGGTACAGATCATGTGACAGGTTTTAATACAGTTTCAATGCTTTTTTGCAACATCGAAAATTTAGTTTAACCAACCAAAGAGATAACTACATGATTCTTACCGTGTGTTCACCGTCGGGTCAATTTCCATCTTGGATACAGGACAATAGCGTGTGCTGGAGCCAAGCAGTTGATACCCTTAAGAAAAGATGGAAACTGTAACGTTTAGTATTCATAGTCCTCACACGGCTCTGATGCGTGAAAGCCGACTAAAGCTTTAGTTGCCAACTGAACGGCAGATGCCAACTAAACATCACAGTCTGCAATGCATGAAACCTGACTGTCAATCATTTAGACGGTAGTTGAAGACAATATTTCGACCACATCAAGAGGGGGAATATGGGCGTGTTTGTTTGGCCACAAATCTCGAGAGAATCGCGAGAGCTAGGCGTTGCCTACGTTCCTCGGTGTTCGGAGAGAACAGTGCCTGTAATGTGCTTCTCAGGGTTCGAGAATGGAAAAGTGTACGTACACGGAAGTATTTGCTGTTCGAGTGTTCATTTGTATATATAGAGGAGTAGGTGTATTGGGTATTTCTGGACATACACTGCCGAATTTTTTTTAATCGCTTGCAGGGCTGATGGACGTTTCGCCCCATTTTCGGCTCATGGACGTTTCGCCCCATTTGCAAGTTCGCCCCAACCACTTCGCCCCACATTCTTGCCGGTTCGCCCCACTATCCAAACCCTAACCCTAACCCTAACCCTAGAAGGTGGGGCGAAGTGGTTGGGGCGAACGTGCAAATATGGCGAAACGTCCAGCACCCGCTTGCAGTATACGTACGCTGTATAAATTATGTCCCTTCACCGTATACATGAATTATGTCCCTTGAATAGATCTAAATGAATTTATTCCTCACATTTTCGACAAAAATTGTCTACAGTTGAACACGGGTTGTTTTTTGTCATTGAAAAAGTTCCCGTGCCATTCGATATGACACCATGGTGTGTTCTATCAAGTGAAAAACTGATGTGATATCTGAATCGTCGGTTATTTCGTCTATCGGCAACTTCTTCACCGACTCTGGCGCCACGACGCAGCCATGTTGTTCCGCCTTGCGAGATGATTGGCCGTTTTTCTAGCTGTAGGAGCGTCTCACTCGCCCTCGACTAGCCATTCAGGGAGAATCGCGATATTGGTGGCCAAACAAACGCACCCCAAATCCGTAGTTGCCAACTATTTGCACAATTAAATGGCGGACCTGTCTACGGTTCGCACAGAAAACGCTGTATTTTGGGATACTAGAAACGCATCCAAAGAAAATGTAAGTCATGAACAGCATTAATTTATCAAAGCTGTATGTTGAATGCATCAATAGGTCGTGAAAGCTCCTACATTTTACAAATGGAAATGCAGGTTGACACATCTACACATCGAAGCATCTGTTGACATTGTGTACAAGTCTAGTGTTGTCTGATGCCATGAAAACAATACATTTTAATTGATTCCGTGTTAGGAAAACACTGTTAAAATTAAATTGCTTTATATTTGTAATTGAGAAAATGTGTGTCGATGTACGTCAGGGTTTCACGAGTTTGGTGGGGAAAGTGCGAGCTGAGGCTGGAGCGTTCACGTGTGTGTTTGATCGGCAACTGCAACGAAGGATATGGGACAGAATATAAATTGCACGAATCCGCCTGACTCGTTCGATAATAGAGATATATACAATATATTTATATTTCATTGCCATTAAATATTGGAAACTGCAGATGAGAATCACGAGGACTTGCATGCGCACATAATGCGTTATCCGCCAACAAGCAGACGACAGCCAAAGACACTTGCACATGGGCACTCAGACGGGATTCCCGGAATTCACCCTTGTAAGTTACTACGTCAAAACGTTTAGTTGGCAACTTCGAAGTCGGATCCAAGTCGACTTTCATGCATCTAAGGGAAGAACAGACATCGATAGTTACCATCTTGGAAGTTGGCAACTGAGCCGTGGTTATCAACTAGTCTGGTCGGCTTTTATGCATCAGAGCCGTGGCACACTCCTCCATGACAAACATCTAGACACATTAGTGCGCTTTAGCGTACTGACACAATCAAAGTCTCAACAGAGCGATCGTTGGCCAAACTTCACTCGACTGTCACACTTGTTTTTCAATGACGCAGCCACTGTTAAACTTTGTTGTACATCATGCCCATGGGCAGTTGACAGTCACTGCGGGGATTTTCAGAGTATGACATGAAAAAAATATCTTTGATGTAGGGTAGACTTTAAGTTTTCTTTTGTCAGAGAGCAAACACACAACTGACATGCAACTCGTCTTAGTAAATCAACTACATCCCGCATTTGTGTGTATATTTTTTACATGTTGCACAAACGGTACAAATGCTGTTACTTCAAAATTTGGGGGTTTCATCTCCGCACAGAGCTTTCCCTCGTTGTTCATATCCTTGAACATCTAGAGTGTAATATACGGCGGGGGAGTTCAATGACCTCTTCATCAGCTGGAAACCCTGGGTGCAGGGCTTTCGGGGCCCGCTTCAGTCGCTCAGCCGGGGGGCAGCCCCAGAGTCAAAGAGGCCCTGTAAGACCAGAGATGGAGGATCGAGACAGGATCAGATCGATCAAATCAAAGTTCTCTCTTCTTGCTGGACATTTTGTGAACTAGAAAAATAAACCGCATAAGCCGAGAGTAAACGTCTAGGGTGCAAAGGCATTCATACGTCAGTTAAAAATTCATTGAAAATGTGACTAGTCATTTGATATCTTTGGTGATTTCGTATTTCAATATCATCGTGAAGTACACTACCGTATTTTCACGATGACAAAGCGCACCTTTCTATAAGCCGCACCCCTTGAATTAATTTTTTTTGGGGGGAAAATCCACAAAAAGCCGCATTTATTTAATAAGCCACGGAAAAAATAAAATAAAGATAGCAACACAAATTCGAAACACGAATCAAAACGAAACTCAAATTCAAAACTTTGACAACGGTCCGACGAGAAATGACACACAATAACTGAAAGAAATGTGAATGATCACTAAAAAAAACCGCTGATCAAGTCACCATGATCACATCTGAGCAAAATTCAGGTTTTAGCAACGAATTAGCCGCGTAATTTGATAAGCCGCTCGGACGTTTTTTGTTGTTGCATTTTTATTATTAATTTTTTTTTTGGGGGGGGGGGGGGGGGGGGGGGGGGAGACGCGGCGTATAAGCCGTAAAATACACTAAATACTCTCCATAATGATACCAACATTACTGTGATACGTGCGGTGGTTGCTGAGTTATGACAGTTTTAATACTTATGTACCAGAAAGGAGCTTTTCAAGAAAACGTCTTTTCAAGTTTGAGCTACACTTGCAAAGTAACTCCCTACTTGTAATCAAGCTACTTCATCGAATTTTTGCCCATTCTTATATACATCTCTCAACGGCCATTGAAAATGAGCTACGCGTTTAGATGAGAGCCCGCAGCTTGTAGCTTGACCGATCTGTTCGCAAATACGACAGAAGCGGTGTGATGATGAGGTGGTGGGCTACGCAATGAGAAGTTTTTCTCGCACTGAAATTGCAGTGCTTGTCAAAAGACGTGTAAAATAATCATTTAGCGGTAGATTTGAAATCTGAAACTCTCCGAGTATATGAAGGGATGTTTCAGCTTTCTGAATCAAGTTACATCTAACAATCGATAGCGTGCCCGTATATCACAGTTGCACGCCATGGTACAGAGATGTCCCACGAAAACACGTGCGATCAGCGGAGTATATTATTTTGGCGCATAGCAACAAGGAAGGTAAATCACTGACGGTTTCCACCGTCTCTTTTGCACGGGCGAATGTTTTGCACGCAACGTAATTTGCAGAATGAATACAAACAACCCACCGGCCAAAATAGCTCGTTAGGCTGCATATCCGTCGTTTGTCGGGAAAGATTTCCCACAAAAACGCGTGCGATAGCAGAGGGAGGAGCCTCTCTTATGACTTCCGTCGACTTTATTGCACGATCGACTTTTTTTGCACGCGACATCTTGACGTTTTTTGGTGTATATGTGTGCACATATCAAAGCCATCAGTACATTCATTGATGGTGGCATTGCTGGCTGTAGTCAAAGTAGTATTAGTAGTGATAATAGTAATAGTAGTGATGGTGCTGATGTGGTAGGGGTGTGCAGATGGTGGTGTCAATGGTGGTATTAGTAGCAGCAATCGTGGTGGTGGTTGGAATGATGGTGGCCGTGGTCAGGGTGCCAAGGGTAACAGTAATAAGTGGTGGTGGTGGTGGTGGTGGCAAGGGTGGTGGTGGCGGTGGTGGTGGTGATGGTGGTGGCGGCGGCAGTGATAATTGTTGTGATAAATGTTGTGGTACTTGTGGCAGGGATAATAATCAGTGTAAAGGTCCCGTCACACAACACACCGTTGCTCACCTGACTGAATTTGACTGTCTGTTGCTGCAATGCCATTGATATTCCTCTGTGGAGAACTTTCTCACAGAGTGCTGACTTCTTTTAATGTTGCATTTTCACACTATTAATGATGAATGAATGAATGAATGAATGAATGAATGAATGAATGAATGAATGAATGAATGAATGAATGAATGAATGAATGAATGAATGAATGAATGAATGAATGAATGAATGAATGAATGAATGAATGAATGAATGAATGAATGATAATGTACGGCCTATCAGCCTTTTTAGGCTACGTGAGGCCATTCACCACGAAAATCATTCAAGCCGGTAGGAGTGAAAGCACGTCTTCTTCTTCTCGAACGCTGTTACACTTGAAGACCAGTTCCTGCAATAAAGCGTGTTATCCTGCGCATTTGGTCCAGCAAGCCACAGTTTTTCAGACACAGCTACTGGTTGTGGTCATAACTCTTCACTTAGTGTGTTGCTGATTTTTGCAGTCCATGAGAACATACCCAACAGTCTCTTCTGCATCTCCACAACAGCATGTCGACGTTAGGGAAAGATGGAGTTCACAGTGCATGTGGTATCTCAGTTTGCAGTGCCGTGTCCTTAGTCGGAAGATTGTCACATGTTCAATGAAAGCAAGTGAAGGCTCGCTTTCCCATGTTATTCCTCCTCTTACGAATTGTCTAGGGAGACTCGGTAGGTCAAATTCCCCCCCCCCCCCCCCCCCCCCCCCCCCATCTCAGAAGGGGAAACCATCAATGCAGTCTTTCTGCGTTCTCTCCTATTGTGATTATACGGCTCAACATATAGGTGCTTGAGAAGACAGAGATGGAGTTTTATGTGTTTGGAGATAAGACCTTGACAGCAGTGGGATCTCATAATTATCAGAGTTCACGTGGTAGTCGCGAGCGAACGAGAGTTGTAAAGAAAACCTTTACACTCATTTCAACAAACAAAAAATCTTATTATTTTGAACAGGTAACGTCAGTGGAGAAAGAATGCTATTAGAAAGCACAAACGATCATATAGACTCTTACAGTAGGCACAACACTGAAACACCGTGAGCATCCACGAAACTAAACAACCATCTCTACCCCATAGAAAAAAGGACAGATGCAGCAAAGCCTGTACATTTCTATGAGCTTTTTATTTCATGAGTCAAGATCAATCACACCAGGGCGCGACGACAAACGGAGAGTCAAGGGCGAGATGAACACTACTGAAGGCGCCGCGCGAGCGCGGGGGATGGGGACGCACGTTCGATCACGGAGCAAGGCAAGGCAGTGCGTAGCGGGGGACGGCAGGGGGGGACGGGCAGGGAAACTGACGTACACTTGGGGCCGACGTTGGGAGAGGTGACGTCACGGCCGGAAGCTGTGACGTCACATCGACGTCAGGTTGGTGACGTAGAACGCTTAGCGCTTGCGCTTGCCGCAGTTGACGTTGGCATTCCACTCGCACTTCTTGGCGGAGGGGTCGAAGGAGGTACCGAATGGGCAGGCGATGCGCTGGCCAATGCGTCCGTGCATGCACATATAGAAATGCTTGCAGCTCTCGGGGTCCTCGATCTCACCGTCTTTGCTGCACTGGGGATCCTCCTCGCCTACAAGCAGAAGGACAATTACCATATGAATTGTGCATCACACGCCCTTTTTGGGATAATGTGCGTTAAAAAAAAGTTTTTACTCATAATACATGAGAGCAGGAATTTGATCAGACGAGTAGGAATTACTTAAGACTGCTTCCTCAAAAACGTGGTTTCTTATAATAAATGCTAGCACACTATGCATCCAAATCTTTGTTAAACGTGTAAATGGTGTGTGAAGAAATCATAAACATCGGATGCACAGCCAGCATCGTAATATCATAAAGCGTTTCTCATTATAATCATTGTGCGAGTAGTACTTGTTCACAGATCATATGGATTCAATAAAACAATGAAAATGCTTCGTTCGTCGTGTCCTTGACAACATGGTCTAGTCTGCAATACCAAAAAGTTGACCGTTGTCATAGTTGCCAACCGCACATAGTAAGAATGGCTCTTAGACAACTTCCCGGCATTACAAATTTTTTTTATCCAGACGTTTTCATAAATTCCAGGAGCAAAGCAATGCCTTTACGAATCAGACTTATCCATCTCTTCCACAAGGCTTCTTCGGTAGCAATAAGCAAAGTCTGTCTATGTACTTTGGTACATATCAACATGTATGCATGAGAAAACTCCATAGCACTCTGATAGCACAAACCTCCACCAAGGACGCCACAATTTCTCTTCCATAACCTGTATAGTTTAGTTCATTATAGCGTCTACTGGAGGTCTCTGAGTTCGGAACGTATACGCCGGTGTCATCAGCAGTGTGACGTCATTAACTTCGTGAAGAGTGATAGAATTTCTCTTTAAGGCAGTAATTCCAGATAACATCTCGAAATTTAACGGAATTTTCCTAGCGTGAAACCGTGACCCGTGCACCACATTTCATCAGAATCCGTTCTGAATTTTAACATTTATTTTGCGAATAACTAACAAACAAAGCGAGGGTAAAACATAACCTCCTTGGCGGAGGAAAAGAGGAGAAGACCATGGTGGATACTGACGGATGATGACTGTGTCAGGGACACGGCGGTTGCCGCACTCCTGGACCACGGCGTGGGCGTACTGGCAGGAGTTGTTGCGATGGTAGTACAGCGTGCCGTCTCCGCACCTCTGGACGGCGATCATCGTGCCGTTAGCGCAGGACAGGAAGCGAGAGCAGTCCTCGGGGTCGGGGTTGTTGCCAGTCTGCTGGATGCAGCGAGGATCGTCTGGGAATAGAGGAGAGAAGCGGATGCAGAAGCCCATTCGGGATGTATTGGAGAATATGGACCCTCATCATCGTGAAATGTCTTTATCATTTATTTATTTTTTGGCAATTTTGAAATGGATATATGACTTCAGTGGAGAATTTGACTGTAAGGGACCTCTGGGCTTCTCACTCACCTAAACAGACACAAAGCAAAAAGCTTAACCCTCACTTCCACCCAACGCTTGTTCATAATTATTCTATTCTTTCTCTCTCCAACAGGGATGTTTGTGTTGCTAGAGTGACATCAATTTAAGTTCATATTAAAGATCTTGATTTGTGCTGGCATATGAAAAGCCGAGATGCCCACGGCCAAATTATCAAAAGAAATCATTTTGCGCTCGTTGCCGTTTGTGATCATTTTGTTGCGACAGTGCAGAAATTCAAATACAAAAATCCGCAGTGCTGACCCTTTAAAAATGAAACTTATGCAGCATTCGAAAATTATACCGGAAATTTGAAACATAATTATCCCAACACAGAATGTGATTGTACGGAGCGGGTAGGGTGAGGTCCTAACCACACAAACACAAAGCAAAGAATTTAATAATCTTATGTAGACCAACGTCTGCTGAAGAAAGAAAATGCATAATTCTTCACACAGACTATCATTTAATAAAATCGTAACAGAGACGGGGTCGACGCCTCCGGACGATGCGGGGATGGAGTGACGTAAAATGTAATGAGGAAGGGACTCGTAACACCAAGCAATCACAGGGTAATGCCTCACGGCTTGACTTTAAATGTCCTTTTACTCATTGTGGAATTACTTGCCGGCAACCAAGAATCGTTATCGGCTGCCAGGCTATGAAAGTCATGGGCAATGACATGTTAAGAACAAGATTCGGCCTTTCGGGACCGAGGGGCAAATCCAGTCTCAATCACTTGCAATGAATAAAAAAATAAAAGAAAACCTCCTGGCGCAAAACTAAAATAAATCGCGTGGGAGGTTCATTGCCACACTTGCAGCAGTGCCTCAGATTGTCTTTTAGGAAGAAAGTATCGGCTTGCTTTTGCGTCCTTTTTGAACTCTGGAAAATGCTCGGAAAATAGAAACTGCGAAACTGAATATTGCTCAAAGCATCGCAAAAAAAGCTGTTCTGGTGCGGAAAGTGAAGCGAATGAAGACGTTCAAACATGTTTTTGATCAAGCGATATCACACTGACAGGTAAGTTAAATATTTCAAAAGGACCATTTTCAATTACTGTTCCAGACTGAGGATAGAAAGTGATCACGTGTAGAATATTATACACGATACTATCAGTCTGATGTAGAACTCTGCGGCAAACAATGACTGCCCACAATCGCTTCACACTGATCTTAATTTCATAGAGGATTTAAAACGTCTCGTGTCCGCTGCTGGAGCCCCGCGCTCATTCATCAAATTACTTGTGATTAATGTCGGTGAATCTTTCTCCGGTCGTCACACAGCCACCCAGGCGGGGAAGGGCAGAGAATGACAACTACTCGGTCAGGCACTGTCTATAGCCCAATCTCATTGAAGAAGTATAATCCTCACCTCTCTATTTTGCATGGGTGATTGCTATTGCATCATTGTATAATCACTGTTTTGATGTTGAATCTCCCATGGAGCTATTACGACTTTATTTTCGAGAGAGAATCGGACACTCATGCCGCTTTTGGCGTACATACGTCATCACTAAAGAAGAACAAGAAAGAATGACCTATGGCTACTCGATCACTGGGTTTATGAGTCTCAGACTCTTGCTATATGTGTATGCATACGTCAGCACTAAAGAGGAACAGGAGAAGCAAGACCTAGGGCTACTCACTGGGGATGGGAACCATGGGCTGTCCGTTGCAGTCGTCACGCTCGGGGTCCCACTCCCAGACGCAGGCGGAGGCGAGCTTGGACCAGACCTGGCTCTTGTTGCACTTGACAGACTGAGTGATCTCGCCCTCGAAACCGCACTGGTGGGCACGCATGCAGTCCGCGTCGTCGCGCACCCACAAGCCGGGCTGCACGTTGCGGCACATGGAGTCGTAGTCGACAGCCAGCACCACGGCCGCCACCAGCGCCAGAACCAGAAGGCGCGTCGTGTTGGACATCCTCGATCTCTTCGGTGGGAAGGGAGGGAAGGAGTGAGAGCGGAAGCAAGGGAGAAGATGGCCAAGACACTCTCCTGGTGCCTCTTTATACCCCCTGCGGTGTTTGGCCACCTGCTTTGAGAGATGATGCATGTTTGCTGGTTTGAAATTGCGACAGGATCCCGGGATGGACGGGGGAGACGAGGAGCCATCGGACAGCGGCTTATGGGCATCAGCGCCAAGCTGGGACAAATTTGCAGAGCGTCAGAGACAACAAGCAGCTTCCGGGGATGCCTGTCGCCGATGGTGTCGGGAGAATTAGAGTGGTTACATGTAATCCCTGGCCTAACACCGTGTCCAGCTGGAGCTTGTCCGATGTCCAGAGGACCCAATCAGCAAAAGCCTTCATTCAGACGCTCGGCCCTAGCGCGTGCCGAGATGCGTGGTTTGGGGAAAGACTTTTCCCCCTACAGCTGCACTCGCATTTGATCGAGAACTCGGGCTGTGTCTTGCAGCCGTGCACACGCACGCGTTTCCCTCCTGCTGCAGCTGCAGTATCACCTCAGTGAGACCACGTGCTGCCCCGTCAAGAACGAAAGGCTTGCCCCACGCCGATTCAAGTTCCCCCTTGAGAAAAAAATGTTTCCTCTGTGGGTTCATAGTCAACCCCAAAAGTCCTATAGTCTCCTCTCCTGGCAAGGACTTGAAGAAGGTTGTAGCCACGGCTTTGTAGTAAGAAGGATTTCTTTCTTCCACAAGTTCTGTTACTTCTGGGATCAGTTTCGAGTCGATTGCATATACCTTTCCTATGTCGTTTCCTAACCATAGATATTTCCGATGTCGCAGAACAGGCACTGATAAGAAACAAGTTTTTTTTCATAATTATAACTGCTGTTAGATTAGTTTTCTTGTTCTATAATGTCGCAAAAAATGGCACTTGTAATAAATATGTCATCTCGGTTATAATGACGATGCATTGTGGGTGATCGTGCAAAGTTTTCATGATGCAAAGAAGCGAAAAGGTGGATGCTGTGCAATTCTGACTGGGATTGATGGTAAGAATTAACAATCGAGCTCGCTTCATACACACATATGAAATCCTGTCCGCGGTCAGATTATAACGGAAATACGTTTGTTTGTTTTCTTAAAGGCAAATATACTTTCAAACTTTAATAAAATGTCATTGCTTCAGAAACGACAAGTAGTTGTGCATAATAGCTTAATTAGTAAAGTGATAAATGTCTTCAAGTTGATCCAGAAAAATTTAAGAAGCAATATGTATTTTCTGTGTTTTAGAAATATTGTGTTTAAAATAACATATGGTTCTTGTAATTGTTTCACGGTCGTCTGTACATTTAGTACTTTCGGCGCAATATTTGATTATCATTTATAAATAGTCACGCTTGTATGTGCATGATTGTAAAGATGTGTGTGTGTGTGTGTGTTCGCGAGCGTGTGTGCGTGCGCGCGCGCGCGTGCGTGTGTGTGTTTGCGTGTGTGCGTGCTTGTAAATGTCTGTTTACTTGTGTGAGCTTATATGTATGCTTACTTGTGTGTGTTTGTATATGTATGCTTGTATAATTATGTGTGCTTGTATGTATGATTGAATGTATGATTATATGTACAAGTATACATGTATACACGTGTGTGTGTGTGTGTGGGGGGGGGGGGGGGGAGTGAGCGAGCGAGCGAGCGAGTGAGTGAGTGAGTGAATGAGTGAGTGAGTGAGTGAGTGAGTGAGTGAGTGAGTGAGTGAGTGAGTGAGTGAGTGAGTGAGTGAGTGAGTGAGTGAGTGAGTGAGTGAGTGAGTGAGTGAGTGAGTGAGTGAGTGAGTGAGTGAGTGAGTGAGTGAGTGAGTGAGTGAGTGAGTGTGAGTGAGTGAGTGAGTGAGTGAGGGAGGGAGGATCGAGGGAGGGAGGGAGGGAGGGAGGGAGGGAGGGAGGAGGGAGGGAGGGAGGGAGGGATGAGGGCGGGAGGGAGAGAGGGTGGGTGGGAGGGAGGGGGGGAGGGAGGAGGGCGGGAGGGAGGGAGGGAGGGGGAGGAGGGAGGGAGGGAGGGAGGAAGGGAGGGAGGGAGGGCGGAGAGACAGAGAGAGGGAGGGAGGGAGGAGGGAGGGAGGGAGGGAGGGAGGGAGTGAGTGAGTGAGTGAGTGAGTGAGTGAGTGAGTGAGTGAGTGAGTGAGTGAGTGAGTGAGTGAGTGAGTGAGTGAGTGAGTGAGTGAGTGAGTGAGTGAGTGAGTGAGTGAGTGAGTGAGTGAGTGAGTGAGTGAGTGAGTGAGTGAGTGAGTGAGTGAGTGAGTGAGTGAGTGAGTGAGTGAGTGAGTGAGAGAGTGAGTGAGTGACTGTAGTATAATTCAGGAAAATGTATACTTCGAGAGTTTGTATGTGAGCGCATAAGCATGTCGTAAGTGCACACGTTTGTTGTTGTGCGCGCATGTATGTATGTATGAATATAAAATCATTATATGCCTGGGTCTGCGTAGTAACGTTGTTTGCTTTTTTGTTTGAGCAGTTTATGCAACAACATATACATTCACGTTTCCGTTTTTCAGCTGGATGAAATTTTTATATATATTGTTTGGAAACAAGTCGACATTTGATGTGTCAACTAACAACATCCTAGTCTGTAAGCAGATCTCAAGAGCGGAGTAGTGGAAGCTGGGTCTAATTTCGAGAGGCAAAACCCCAGACTACAGAGGAAAGAATAAATTCATTCCAACATTTTGACTAGTAAGCCTCGGATCTGAAGTCATACTGCACCCGAATCAAGTTGCTTGGGGAATATCCCTGGTAAACGAAAAAGGAAAGGAGTGTAGAGACATTGCTCATATTCTCATTTTGCCTAATGGCACTCTACCTGAAAAACTTGGATGAGTCGCACAAGACAAAGGAATTTGGTCACAAGCTCAGTATTACTTGGGTAGGGATCAGTTTGACGCATCGAGAAAGACTTATAGCTTTTGTCAGTTTTTTTGCTAAAACATCCAAGACAAAAAAACACAACATGAGTGAATAGTATCGATCTTGTTCTACTTCCGTGTGACAACAAAGACTGATAAAGTTTTAATGCATGGAACTAGAAGCGTATAAGTGTGCAAGCGCGTGTGTCTATGCCTGTGAGCGCACGTACATGTGTGTGTTCCTGGACTCATGCAAGTGAGAGTGACGTCACAAGAAATGGGGTGTGGATAAGAATTTCTGCAAACGTGGACGCTACATTCTGTAAATACAAATGAACCTCGTTTTCATCACTCTATACACTTTTATACTGCTTATCTGAACAACTATTACTGTGCTGTTGACGAAAGGGGACGCAAACAAGACACTCTAGATTTATAAGGTGGAATACTTGCGTGTTCAAACACGAAAACTCATAGTAAGAGCTCCCTTTCCAAATATGGTTAGAATGCTATTTCGGGTTGTAACTGTTTGAGATCTTCTCTAGCTGAGCCCCTGGAGAAACCCCAGCATGCAGTGTCAAAGGCTTCAAATGAATGCATTCAAAGGGAAAGGTGTGGTTTTATGCTGCGACCAATGTCTTGGTTTCAAACCGCTTTACACTTTACCCACTTATCACTGAGCCGCTTGATCAATCCTTCCCTGTCACTTGACAACACACACGATGACAGACATATAAGATGTACACATTTATTACCAGAACCAACGCCACTCTCCGAGGAGAATTCCAATCCAATTCTGGCTCATGGCTGCATACAAGGCTTAATCACACTACAGTGCGTCATGTCTGCCATCACAGGGACCCGGTATTACTACTGGGTGGGTAGAAACAACGTGAGCTAAGCGCTTTGCTCAAGGACGCAACTCGGGGAATCGTGCAGCTTCGAACCCTGCACCCACTAACCGCAAGCGACTGCAGGCCAAGACCGCTAACCACTCGGCCTCAGAGCGGCTCGGCGGCAAGAATTGAATGTTGAACGCATTCAGATCACCTGCAGTCTGGACTTTAAGGAGCTTGGAGAATTTAGTGGCTGGATGTGCATTGACTCTCCATTCTATGAATCAGTCTCTCCCTATAAGCTTCCCTAAGGAGAAGTCTCTAATGGCCACATGCACTGGTGGCGTCCTCACAAGCTGCAAGAGAGCATTCGAACCTGCCTTCACAAAAGTGGCTTCCGCCATTAAGACTACGAAAGATCGGCAACCAACAGAGGGTCAGGATTGCCTGTCGAATTTGAGTAAACTTTAGGCTAACACTTGCATGATGCTGAAGTCAAAAGACACAGAGGGCGGCACCGCAAGCTCCAGGAACAGCGGAAAACCGTACACCGACATATCACACATCGTCATCGGGTTCTATGGACTGCTGATCGATTTTGCATCCTAGGTAAACATGAGAGAGCTGGCAGCGTTACCCTTTCTTCCAGCACTGCAGAGTAGTGAGGCAATATTTTTTAATGTAATGGTTGTACTTGCATACAAGAGATTAATGGTTTTTACGTCTCTTTCTAATGCTTTCCTAGCAACATCTTAAGTAGGAATGCATACCAAAGACAGAAACGATACCAAACACAAAAGAATGAAGACGACAGTACGTTTCATATTGCTTTATTGCCGACCACGCAGTGAAGAAGCAGAAAGTGGCGAGATTCTCGCTGTCCGAGCGTCAATGCATCTCGACTTCAGGCAGTCATATCATTCCTCTGCTGCTCTGGACGTGGGACAGCCTCGCTCTCATGAGAAGTGGATCAAGGACTCAAAGAAGAGATCATGACATGCAGCACCGTGAAGATGCAGTTCTGGCTTTGCCTTGTAAAATTTGCGTTGATTCACGACTAGCATCTTCATGGACAACGTCAAATTCCCCTTTAAAAAAATCCCAAAGCAATCATTCAGGAAGAAATTTATCAAGGTTTCCCCCCCCCCTGACAGTGATGTTTGTACGAGGCGCGACATTGATATAGCAAGTGGGAAAATATACGTATTTTCAATAACAACAACAACAAAACACAACCCTTTGAGACAGATTGGAAAGATACGACAACCGGGCGGGGATTTTGAACTCGAGAGCAACACATTTCTGAGACTCGCAAAAGGAACACTCCCGTCCTGGTTGCAACAATTCCACGCAGAACACATATCACCGAAGTGAAAACAAATACAATCTCTAATGTAATCAGCTACAAAACCACACCAAAGCGCAATCGAAGCTGGGCGTTCGTCAGACGGTCGTGAAGACCACACAGTTTCAATGGTTTAATCGTAGAATTTCCATGGGTCGTCCGTCATCAAGCACAAAAGAGGAATGTGCAGCTCACTTCGGAATATGGTCGAAAAAAAGAGACAACAATCATAGTAGTATTTTGACATTAGCTACCATATTCTCCAGAAACCTTGCTACGTAAAACAGGATGAAGATGATTTTGTTACGAGATTCGTTTCAGTAAACTCTTTGCAGTTATGCGAATGGTTTAAATGCTGTCTAAAACATTGAAAATTATGTACGAATTTACATGATATTAACACTATTTTCAAAATTTAAAACTGCACATGTTTTAGGAGAGTACGTCAATAAAAATACAAAAAAAATCATGCATGGCTTTAACTTTGAAACTAAAAGAACACTATACGCACTTCGTGCAAGCGACTGCTATAAGTATATATATATATGCATGATACAAAACAGATAAGGAAAGACTTAGAGAGCAGAGATTCCGTAACACAACTGACATACAGTAGTCTGCGCCACACCAAAAGAATCCGATCCTTGATAAACTCCTCCGTTTCATCACCTTCAGCCCGAGCGAACAAAACTCAGAAAAGTGACAAGCATGTTGTTCTAAATTAGTAATTCTTTCGTTGATCCCACAGGATCTTGCCTAAGCTGTGCCGTGACGGAATCTCCGGACGTGACCAAGTACAAGGCACATCGCCCAGGAGATCCCACAGCCAACGCCATTGCAAGCCACGTGACCAAAATGGCGGGAGAATTAGATCCAGGGACGCTCGCCGCAGCTGACGGTCGATCTCCAGTCGCACTTGTTCTTGAGGATGTTGAAGGCCGAGTTGGATGGACACTTGATGCGGGCCACCACACGACCGTAGTTGCACTTGTAGAAGCGGGCGCAGTTCATGGGGTCCGCCACGTCCCCGTTCTCTGTGCCCTCGCACGGCTTGTCGATGATGGGACTGGAGGTAGCTGTGGGGCAAAACAGAGGTAGTCAAGTGCAAATGCCGAGTAAGTCGTAGGGCGTGAAATCCCCACTGACAGTGAAATGGTGACGATTAAAAATAAAATGGTCAAGCCATGTCGAAAGTTTACCCGTCGAAGGATGGAAGTAAGATCACATGGGTATTTGTATGCACGCATGCCCGTCCAAACACATACCTTAAAACGCTCAGGCACACACTCAAGCAGGCACTCAGGTGCTTGTGTCATATCCTAGACCGTAGATTACACCCGAATCACGCGCACCGTTAAGGTGCATGGAGTACAGTACCGCCGAGCAAGACGTTTGTCACAAAACGCAGATACATTAATGCGGCCGGATCTTAGCTAAACGAAGTGCCGAATGTCGCAATTGGGGCGAAACGTCCAGCACCCATCCAATCACAAGATTTGACTGGTGAACACGTCATGTTAATAATATGCAAGTAGGTCACGCTCTACGTTTTAGGTTACTCTACGGTCGAGGATATGACACTGCTCGGAGACTCCACACCACAAAGATCATGAAGCCACTCACTGACGATGACGTGTCCTGGGATCATCCTCTCCTTGCATTCCGTGGCCACCAGGTATGACAAGTCGCAAGTGTTGTTGCGTGTGGAGAAGAGCGTGTTCTCGGGGCAATTCATGGTGGCCACCACAGTCATGTTGGTGCACGCCAGGAACTGGGCACAGTTGTCGGGGTCAGGGTTGATGCCGTCAGCGTCAATGCAGCGAACGTCGTCTGCAAGGAAGAGTTGTTGGTTTTAAAGACATGAACAAATCATGTAGACGTAATACAGGCAAGATGTGAGAGCACATTCGGATTAAATTTTGAAGAAGCTACTTAAGTGTATAGGAACCACCCCGCACCCCCCCAAAAGAAGTGGATGAGGATAGTGACTGTGAATCAATTTTCCATCAATCCACCCGTCTATCCATCCATCCATCCATAAATCCAGAGAGAGGGAGTGCGGGTGAGGGGATGAAGGGCGAGTGAGAGATGCACATTAGATCGCTGGAAAAAGAACATTACTATCTTAATCTCAAGGACACGAAAGCGATGCTATTAAGAAATACTAACATGAAC
>JAWQFJ010031391.1:37500-50000 GCA_034096865.1 Theodoxus fluviatilis
TAGAATTGTTGTGAGAGAGGAAATCCACCGATTACGTTTGCTTTCAAGCAACCACCGATTCACAATTCGACCTCCATTACGCCATACATCATCGCATCCACTCCACATAATGATTCCCATTATAAATAAACTCAAAGCTTGCCCTGCTTCGTCTCAAATAGTCCATATAGTCTTTAATCTAGCTCGATGTCTGAAGATTAGCACCGCACGAAATAACTTTTCATCTTTTCCCAGAAAGTTTCTTTCGAACTCCGCGCATTTCACACGAAATATCACAATCATCAAGAGGGGGTTTGTTTAGGCAGGTCTCGGTTTTGGGTGGGCACAGTTCCAGCTCCGAGACTGGGCTCGTGTCAAAAGCGTGCTCTCCACAGGAAGACGTTCGGGGGACAAGGACGGAGACCGGAAGCGACCTGGCTCGGACAACACGAGCTGTTTTCAGGTCGGGACCTCAGCCCCACCATCCTCCCCTGTAGGCGTCGCAGCGCGGAGCTGCAGACGCCTCAAACAGCACCAAAAACTTATATCGGTCGCCGTGTATGTCGAATGTTAACATGTACTTTGAGTTCCCAACTCACTCATTTGGCCGAGGACGTGCTGTCTGACATATTTTTCTCCTGTGATGTTTTTGAGGGAGTCCCATGCGCAGTTCCCAAAGGTTGGACTGGACGAAACGAATTTTTTGAGTGTGTATTGAAGTGTACCGGGTGCGTCGAGCACCAAAGAAAACATTATGCGTTTGCTCATTCTTTGCTTTTAGGTAGGATGACATCAGCTGAGACGTGAGGTAGGCTAACTGAAAGAGCGAAATGAGGAATCACTACAACTGCAAACATTTCCTTTGAACAGTGACTACCTGTAAAAGTCACTCTCTTTTTTTCATAATGTGATTGACCAGATTTTTGCTGAAACAGTGTTCAGTGATTTCTAAACGTTTAATCCTGTTTCTGAAGTATAATAACAGATTCCTAAATGAGCAAGGGGTTCCAGCTGATGAGGGGGGCATGGAGCGGCCCCACCGTATGTTACTCTTGGAAGTATGTGTACATCAATACTGGCAGGTTTCATCTACAGTGCAACCATCCATTTTTATTCACTTGTTCCTAATTCGTTTTACTCTTGAAAAATGCAAAATTCTGACCGACAGCTTTCATAGATCTACATCGCAATAATATATTTATCTTCATTTGTTCTCAGTTAATTCATCTACTCGTCTTGTCGTTTTACATATGACATTGTGAAGTGTTGGTCTCTTGCCTGTAAATGTTCGCGTTTTACGATTGTTGGAAGAGTTACTATTTTAGTCTCAGGCCCTGAATTCTTTCTGCAGTACTTTCGCACTGACTTTCCAACGCTGGCTTAATCTATTTCAGTCTCCCATGGAATTCTGCAAAGAGGTTTCATCTGAGAGAAGACTTATATATCCGTCATGCAGAGACAGGCAGACAGACAGATAGACGGACGGACGGACGGACGGAGAGACAGACAGACAGACAGACAGACAGACAGACAGACAGACAGACAGACAGACAGACACACATACACACAGACAAACAGACACACACACACACACAGAGAAACACAGACACATAAACACAGACAGAGACAGACAGACAGACAGACAGACAGACAGACAGACAGACAGACAGACAGGCAGGCAGGCAGGCAGGCAAGCAGACAGACATACAGACAGACAGCAAGGCAGACAGACAGACAGACATACAGACAGGCAGGCAGACAGACAGATAATATACGATAACATTGATAAAAAGGTGATGATTGATGAACTGACGGACGGATGGATAGGGAGAAAGTCTTTCTGGTTTGAAACCAATGGAATCTTAGTAGAAAACCAAAGCAGTTTTTATGGTCAACGTGCTCCATGCGAACTGACCAGTCTCGACAGCTGACCTGTTCAGGGTCACACGGTGCAGTACAAGCGTATATATTTACTTGTGTGGGCTTCTTTCACCAAGCAGATGAGAAGAAAAAAATCCATCACAGCAGGACCACACGTAAAATATTTCTTAATATCCCGTGCTCTTTTTTGCTTCGAAGTGGGATAGGACTGAAAAACCAAGATGCCATTGGAAAAAAAAAGTTACCTTCTTCATTTTGAAGATGAAAACTGACCGCAGTGTTTACTACACTTGAGAACATCCTTTCACTCAGTGTGGTCCAGTATGTGAGCGGTCCTCCCGAAGGGAGCCCCTTGGATACTTGATTTGAATCGAGACACAGCACAAATTCATCCAAGGGGGTCACTCCAGTGATTTTGAGATGTAACTCGATTCAGAAAGTTGATCCATTCCTACGTATACTCTGAGAGTTTCAGATTTCAAATCTATCGCTAAATGAGTATTTTTCTGTACGTTTTCGGATAGTCACTGCAATTTCAGTGTGGGAAAAAAAAACTTCGCCTGAATGCTTAATACTCCACTTAATATCACATCGCTTCTGTCGCACACGCAAACAAATCTGTCAAGTATTTGGAATGTTACACGCAGCGGGTTCTCATCTAAACACGTAGCTCATTTTCATTGACCCTTCAGGGATGTGCGTGAAAATTGGCTCCTGGACCAAATTTCATTGATGTAGCTTGATTACATGTATGGGGGTTGCTGTGCAAAATATAGTTCAAACTTGAAAAGCCGGAGTCTTGAAAAGCTCCTTTTTTTTGGTACATACGTATTCAAATTGTCATTACTCAGCAACCACTGCATACATCATAAAAATGCTGGTATTATTTTGAAGGGGATTTTGTGTACTTTATGATGGCACAAACACCGGGGAAAAAACCCACGAAAAAGGATTCGAGAGACTCATTTTGGGACGACCGGTCACATACTGGACCACACGGGGTCAAAGGAGTCTTCAAATTTGTATATGGCAATATTAGCATTGCACTACAAAAAGTTTTTCTTGATTAAATAAAATACATCAAATTACATTACATTTATATAGTTTGTCATTCTTTATGCCTAACATGAGGACAGCCAACCAAACTGGCAAAAAATGTAAATAATAGGCAGACAACATGACAAATTTGACAAATAAAAACAATGGACACGTGGTGAAACTGAACATATTTATTTAGTAGCTATTAAAGCTGCATGCATGTGTACTGGGTAATCTTATGAAGTGCAGTCTAAGATGTTTACCAATACATACTAGAATAATTGTTGACTATATAATTTTATAACAGAATTCCCCATTGTAATAGAAGCACAGTTTACAAAATTTTAAAACTTGTTGGAGAAATAATTACAAATCATTTTACACAGAAAAGCATTTAATGCATCATCAGACTGAACACAATCTTTTCAGGAATAAAACCCTTTGCTGATGCATCACTACAGTTAAGCTCTGATTCCAACTCTGACATTCATACTTCTTACTACAATTAAGCTCTGATTCAAACTCTGACATTCACACTTCACTTCCTACAGTTAAGCTCTGATTCACACTCCAACATCTGCACATCACTTACTACAATTAAGCTTTGATTCAAACTCTAACATTCACACTTCACTTACTATGATTTTTTTAGGTCTCATTCAAACTCTGACATTCACGCTTCACTTATTATGATTAAGTTCTCATTCAAACTCTGACATTCACGCTTTACTTCCTACAATCAAGGTATGATTCAAACTCAGACATTCAAGCTTCACTTCCTACAATCAAGGTATGATTCAAACTCTGACATTCACGCTTCACTTATTATGATTAAATTTTCATTCAAACTCTGACATTCACGCTTCACTTATTATGATTAAGTTTTCATTCAAACTCAGACATTCAAGCTTCACTTGCTACAATTAAGTTTTGATTCAAACTCCAACATTCACACTTCACTTAAGCATGTACATTCTAATGAAATCGTGAGTCAGTAATAAGCTGTACCAGCTGCTCCTATTCTTATTTTCCTTTTCTTTAGACACAATCAATGATCACACATTATCACAATGAGCTACAAACAATACAAGGTATGGAGTATAAATGCAGTAGACTCTTTCAGAACAATGACACAACACTCATCAGAGCATTTCTTCTTTGCCAAAACAGGCCATCATATACATTTCTTTCACCCTCTTTACACTCATAAAAAGGCGGTAAAATATTCTGAGTCAAAGGTCCACATATTTTAGAATATAGCAGAGAGTGTCAAGTCAAATACAAAATTGATATTCAGGCATACAAAGCCTAAGCATGTCTTATGTCTTATGACTCACACAGGGCAAACTTTCAGCTTCTTTTAATGCTCAGTCAGGAACAGTTGAAGCAGAAGGCAGGCTACATACACCATGTCATGACATTCATTTCAGTGATCATCTTCATGGCCCTAGCAGAAGAGGATATTGGAAGGGCCAGACCATATGTGTTTGTGCATGTGTGTGCACACGTATGTGTGCATACATGTGTGAGTAGATAGAGAGACAGAGACAGAGACAGAGACAGCTACAGAGACACAGAGACAGAGACAAAGAGAGAGTGTGTCAAGGAATAAAAAGTCATGATGAAAACTACCCAAAGGGACAATAAACTATTTCATACAAGTTTTTATTCTAAAAGGGGGTATCTTTTAAGTATTGAGTATTACACACACACAAAAATCAAATAGCCTCACATAATACAACACAAATATTTAAAAGCTTCTGAGGTAATCATTTCTTGCAGTGTGACAAACACCTTGACATGTTAATGTCAGACAACTTAAAAGTCTCTAAAACACATGATATTCACAAATCCTTCAGCAAGAGCATTCAAACCATATGAGCTGTACTGCTGAACAGTGTCTTCATCAGCAAGCAGTCACACTGCATTCAAATGATCTCCGTAAGTTCCCTGTCATGTAACAATAAAGCAGTCCACTTAGACCATTACAGATCACTGAATGATCAGAACAGAACTGTCATGGACAGATAGCACCTGGTCATTGCAATCAAGGAAGGACAGCTCCATACAGCCTGTGTGATAAAGGATTCCTCTTTCTCTCTGTCATGGTGGCATGTCAGCTTTGAAGTATAATACCAAAAGACATGTACTAGAATGGATCATTCACGGGCAGGTGTTTTTAGGATGAGAGCTTCCAGTGACTAAAGCTCTAGGCAGTTTTTCTGAAGAGAACACCCTAGTTCTCAAGATGCTGCTGTAGAGGCTTCAGTGGATTCAATATCTCTGTCCTAGGAGCATCCAAGTATTGCATACCATCAACAGATACATACTAGTATGGGAGGAGTGGATCAGTCAAATGCATAATTATGGTATCAGGAAATGTGGTATTAAAGGTGAATAGGTCTTGGCAGGTTGTTTGAGGAAGGCAGCCATTTTCCCTTGCACTCTCCAGCGGATGTAGTAGATGCCACTAGTCTCTGTCATAGTAGCATGTAAGCACTGCAGTACAATCACAAATAGACATATACTAGAAAAAAGAAGCAAGGAGACTTTCGTCCAACTTCAGGACTTTTTTCTACGTCAACGAGTCCAACACCGGCCGCCATTTTCAAGATAGACATATACTAGGTTCAGTCAGTTGATCAAAGTTGCAAAAAACCAGAAAGGGAATTATTGAAGTTTATATGCATGAGACTGGCTGTTTGTTTCTTTAAAGTCCACATTTTCTCATCACTCATCCAGTGATTGTTGTAGGCCTTGTCTTGGTGCCATGTAAGCACTGCAGACCGACAACAAAGAGACATACACTAGGTTGAGTACAGCTGATCAACCAAGGGCAGATGGCACCATGAAGGAAACTACTGAGACTTGACAGCTCTAGACAGCCTGTTTAAGGAGAACATCCACCCTATCCAGGTATTCGTCCAGGGGCTTCAGAATCTGCCAAAAGTCTGTTGCCACAGTAACTACCACATGGTCCTCCAGCTCTCGAATCTTCATCATCAGGTGGTACTTGGGGGGCAGGAAGATTGCAAATATGTCTGCCTCTTTGGAGGCTGAAATGAAACAAATATCGCCATCTTGTTGTGTAAAATGGACACCTCGACATAATCAATGAAGTCCTTACAGAAGAGCGCAACTTTACTTAGAGCTAACTTCCAAAAAGACCATCATGATTTCTACTTCAGTCAAATGATCCTACATCTGCTTCCAACAAACATCATGATGTGAACATCAAATTTATTAGAGAGTGCATACTGTTAAAAATACCACAATGATAAACAAAAGGAAACCCATTACAGAGCTTGCTATATCAATGGCAACGTGAACTCACAAAGGTAAAATTCCATGAACTATTTCTGACAGAGAATCTAGTTCAAGTCTACAACACTGAAAGTTATTGATAACGTGGACAGAAGTATTCACCTGGATCTGGCTCCACAAGAAATGCATCCCATTTTTGCTTCAGACTGCTCATGGTGCATCTTAGGATCTTCACAGATTGGATGGCTTCCCTGGAAAACAAAATCAATGCAACTCCTGTTAACATTCCCACTTCAGACCTCAGAAGGAATGGAACCTTTTCCAGCAACTTGTTACCACATTCCAGGGATAGGCAAAAATGATAAAGACTGAGAAAAAAAAACTATACTAATTTCAGATTTTAGATTATATAGATGAGAGAAAAGTCACTTATCACAGAATGGTTAGCAAATACGTGCAGCTACGAGTAAATAAAGAGAAATACAATATAATAGAATAGAATGAAATATACTAAAATAGAATAAAATAAAACTACAAAATATAATTAAATTAAACTAAATTAATTAAATTAAATTAAATTAAATTAAATTAAATTAAATTAAATTAAATTAAATTAAATTAAATTAAATTAAATTAAATTAAATTAAATTAAATTAAATTAAATTAAATTAAATTAAATTAAATTAATTTAAAATAAATTAAATTAAATTAAATTAAATTAAATTAAATTAAATTAATTTAAAATAAATTAAATTAAATTAAATTAAATTAATTTAATTTAAAATAAATTAATTATAATATAAAAAATTAGATATAATATAATAAAATAATAACAGAATAAAACTATAGAAATAAAAACAAAAATAAATAAAATAAGATAAGATATAATATAATAAAACAAAACAAAACAAAACAAAACAAAATAAATAACAATGCAGTATAAATGGATGGAAAAAGAAATGTGAGAAAGATCTCAGGAACAGAGAGTTGGGACACAGAGGAATATGGAAAGCCAGTTTTCCTAAAGCCTGACCCTCAGGCAGGCCTACCTGGGGCTGGCAGTGGGCTGGTTGAGATGGTCCCAGAGCTGGCATGTCAGGGTGGGTCTCCCGTCTTTCTCCACACCCAGCTCCTGCCATGGCATGGGCAGCAGCAGGTCCTCCAGCCCCAGCCCCACCTCTGGTAGCCTGGCAACCATGGTGCTGCCCTCCACATCGGCAAACATCACGCTGAGACAAAAGTGGGGACAAGATGCAGCCTTCACAGAAATTGTTAGGCCAGAGGACAAGCAAAGCATGTTGTTACATCTGTGTAAGTCAGGAGAGCAAATGTCTCTTCAAAAGCTTTGCTACAAAGTCATCAAACATCTTCTAGTCAGTCTCCACTGGATTATTGAATATTCTGCTCTGCTCAAGTTTTCTCCCTTATTTAATAGACAATTTGTTATCACTATTTCATATAAAAGAGCATGGAATATATTTTTTATGTACTTTGTTAAGAAAAAAAACTAGTTTTTTAACCAAGCAAGACATGAAAAAATATATAAAGGTTATTATTGTTAAAACACCCCACAAAAACACTTCTAAACAATGCAACAAAAGAGATGAATTTAACTCCTTTTGTGCTTTATGATTCTTTGTTATTCCATAACATTCTAACAGATTTCTGATTGCTTAATGCAGTACCTTAGTCTCAGTTTATCTGGCAGAGGAGACAGGGGCTTTACCCTGAAGGTGAGTGGCCTCTCTTCTGAAAATGTGAGGTATCAAGGCAAATCAAATCAAGTAATGTCAGAGACAGTGAAGAGGAATCTATAAAATATTTCAAAGTATTCTATCTCAAACTGATCCATAACTTTACAAATAAAATGCTACCGAGTTACATCTAGCTGCCAGAAATGCATATCTTTTTCATGCCTTAATACTGGTCTGTAAATCAATGAATTTACACAAGGAAATTTTAACTCCCCTCATCATGTCATGATGGTTCCAATAAAGAAGTAAACTGTACTGAGAAAAAAACATTAGCAAATCAAAGTTACTTAGTATCAAATATTAATTCATTCACAGATGGGCGACAAATTACGTTTATGTATCAAAATTATAAAGGAACTCAATATAAGCTGAATTAGTGCAAATTATTGTGTCATATGAAAAATAATACATAGAGAATGCATTGCAAATTTTATTAAGACATTCTCAATTTCCAATTTGCAATGTTCAATACATTCTCTCTGTCTGTCTGTCTGTCTGTCTGTCTGTCTGTCTGTCTGTCCGTCCGTCCGTCCGTCCGTCCGTCCGTCCGTCCGTCCGTCCGTCCGTCCGTCCGTCCGTCCGTCCGACTGTCTGTCTGTCTGTCTGTCTGTCTGTCTCTCTCTGTGTCTGTCTCTCTCTCTGAGTCTGTCTCTCTCTCTGTGTCTGTCTGTCTCTCTGTCTTTCTCTCTCTGTCTCTCTCTCTCTGTCTGTCTCTCTCTGTCTCTCTCTCTCTCTCTGTGTCTGTCTCTCTCTGTCTCTCTCTGTCTCTCTCTCTCTCTGTCTCTCTCTCTCTGTCTCTCTCTCTCTCTCTCTCTCTCTCTCTCTCTCTCTCTCTCTCTCTCTGGGTGGAATGTAAAGTGTTTGGACTAACATTTACTCATAACTAGGCAAATGACTATTTCAAAACCAGAACTCAAACCTGATGCTGTCATTTTGGGCATCAGTTCATCTGCAAGAATAATATTACCAAGTACAGTTGCTTTCTTCCCAAGAGAAAAGAAAGAAAAGTGCATGTATGGATCAAGCAAAGGTCATTCTAGGCATAATCTGTATCACTCAACAAATACATTTCATAAATGGAAACTATTAGCCTCATTTTCTTCATCAAAAATATGTGTACAAGAAAAATTGCATGCTGGGAAACCACAAAGTTAACAGGCAATTTATGTGAGAAATTCAGTACATCTGATATCATTAATGTTTTCAACTAACTGACATAACTAAAAAACATACAGCCTTTGATTAAAGTAAGATGATACGTATTATAGGAGCCACTAGTTTAGCAACAGATGTTCCCATAGATTACACAGGACCTGCATGATAATCTGAAACTGTGATTTATTGGGTGTCACCATACGCAACATAATTCCCTCCATTAAGCCTGTGAAAAAACAGAGTCTGATAAAAATTTACAGAGTCTGATCAAAATTCATAATAAAAGTCAGAAAACACCAATCAACAATAAATCAACAAGTGCAGCTCACCTTCAACTTTGTGGTATCCAGCTACAGCCTCCATGGACACAGAGACGGCAAATACTTCTGAAAATCGGCCAGTGGGGTCCTGAAATAATTCAGGTACAGAAGCAGTGCTTCAAAACTGGCACTGATGATGCAGACAGAAACAAAAAACAAACTAATCACAATTCACTACAACATCTTCATGGAACCTGAAACAAAACATATACATTGAGAGTGTATCAATGCTGAAACTGAAGATGCAGGCAGAAACAAAAAACAAACTAATCACAATTCACTACAACATCTTCATGGAACCTGAAACAAAACATATACATTGAGAGTGTATCAATGCTGACACTGATGATGCAGACAGAAACAAAGAAAAAACTAATCACAATTCATTACATATCTCCACATTTTCCTCATAACAATTATTTTTTTAAACTTATGTGTGAGATTGCCTCCATAAAAACAATTGAAAAGAAGGTGTTTTTTAAAGGTACTTAAGTTTATCATGTCTACATTTCCAGGAAAATATGGGCAAGTTTTCTGTCTCTTTTCATACTTAAAAAAATTCATTTAATGTAAGTGCATATTTTTTCAAATTTTGCGCAATGTTGACAATACAATATACTTTTCAAATTCCATTTATATCTATAGCATCTTTGTGATAAAGAAATAGCAATTTGTTTTTGAGTATGGACACATTGGAGAAATTCTGCATCATTGTTGTTCATATTCCCAGGCACTTCCTTTTAATCAATAGTAAACATGGTGTTGAGGAAGCTCCTTTTCAGACAATATTTTTCTTTTTGGGCACATCATAGACTTTGAACCCACACTCACATAGTCACACAGAGGGGAAGGTGCACCGTAGATGTTCACCTTGTAGATGTACATCATACTCATTCACGCACACACAGGGTTACATCACACATATAGTAACAACAAGCAGCCAATAGGGAATTGCAATATATTACTAATCCAGTTTTCTCGCCTCACACATAATCAAACGCCAAAGCTTGCTTGCCTAAATCCGTCTGTCAAAAAGACAGGGTTTCAATAGGCAACCAGAGGTTGAGGAGCTGACTATGCACTCATTCAGGAGGGGAGACTACTGGATATGGGGCGGCCAGGAGCTGGTGATCTACATATCAACAGTAAACATGGTATTGAGGAAGCTCATTTTAAGACGATTTTTCTTTTGAGGCACGTCACAGATGTTGAACCAACACTCAAACAGTCACACAGAGGGGAGCATGCATCATATATGTTCATCCACTTATACATGTGAGGCACACCTAAAAAAAGTCGTGGTTACAGTCACTTGTCCTAAAAAATAGGGTCGGTAGGTCGGCCTGAATTTTGCTGTTGTTGTTGGAAGAGGCCTAAGTCAATATATCTCTTTCTTTGAAAATGCTCTTTTTTCCCAAATTAAATAGTGGACTGCCTGAGTGCTCATTGGGCAAGGTAAACAGATCAGCACACAGATCATTGTTTACCATTGATTTCTTTATGTCTTGCTTTTGCTTGATCACAAAAAAAGTTTAGGGTCAGCAGAAAAAAATAGGGTTGGTCATATCTTTTGTGTGTGTGCACCTAAGCTGTTGCACATACTAGGATTTGGATATCCTCGTCTTCTTAACATACAGCTGTAAAAAGATATGCACCATGGTGTAACACACAGCTGTAAAAAGATACGCACCATGGTGTAACACACAGCTGTAAAAAGATACACACCATGGTGTAACACACAGCTGTAAAAAGATACGCACCATGGTGAAAGAAGCAGCCATGTTGAGGGATGTTTTCAAGGAAGCAAGCTGACGTCTGTAGAGGTCCAGTGGCCCTAATAAATCAAATGTTTTGCAGTGAAAATGAAGATCAGCATTGTAACCTGTCATTCTTTGATCATTTATTAGTAAATACAGCCACACTGGTTTGATTTTCCAATGTTTAGAATTCAAGTATGGTAGGGGTTGTGCTTTTTAGATTTAAAATTTTCTGCTGCTCACGTTTACCCCCTGGTCACTAGGCCAGAAGATCCATTCTCCTCTGGCAACACACAGCAGGCAAACACATGCAGATAGGATGCGCACTCAGGCAAACACATGCAGATAGGATGCGCAGTCAGGCAAACACCTGCAGATAGGATGCGCAGTCAGGCAAACACCTGCAGATAGGATGCGCAGTCAGGCAAACACATGCAGATAGGATGCGCAGTCAGGCAAACACCTGCAGATAGGATGCGCAGTCAGGCAAACACATGCAGATAGGATGCGCAGTCAGGCAAACACATGCAGATAGGATGCGCAGTCAGGCAAACACATGCAGATAGGATGCGCAGTCAGGCAAACACCTGCAGATAGGATGCGCAGTCAGGCAAACACATGCAGATAGGATGCGCAGTCAGGCAAACACATGCAGATAGGATGCGCAGTCAGGCAAACACATGCAGATAGGATGCGCAGTCAGGCAAACACATGCAGATAGGATGCGCAGTCAGGCAAACACATGCAGATAGGATGCGCAGTCAGGCAAACACCTGCAGATAGGATGCGCAGTCAGGCAAACACCTGCAGATAGGATGCGCAGTCAGGCAAACACCTGCAGATAGGATGCGCAGTCAGGCAAACACCTGCAGATAGGATGCGCAGTCAGGCAAACACATGCAGATAGGATGCGCAGTCAGGCAAACACATGCAGATAGGATGCGCAGTCAGGCAAACACCTGCAGATAGGATGCGCAGTCAGGCAAACACCTGCAGATAGGATGCGCAGTCAGGCAAACACATGCAGATAGGATGCGCAGTCAGGCAAACACATGCAGATAGGATGCGCAGTCAGGCAAACACATGCAGATAGGATGCGCAGTCAGGCAAACACATGCAGATAGGATGCGCAGTCAGGCAAACACATGCAGAGAGGATGCGCAGTCAGGCACTAAGAACAAATTTCGATTTCCCAGGAAGTATTTCGATCCACGGCTGGCTTATACTTGCATTATGGATAAATCACATTGCAGTGCTTTCGTGCAGCACCCACAGGTATGTAGGTTTACTTCTTCGTGGAGGTAAGAAAGGGAGGAAAGAATATGACACACAGTGACCATTCACATTTTTTA